>ONZH01024539.1:0-48856 GCA_900303285.1 Rhinella marina | reverse complement strand
CATTGTGGAGAGAGCGGCACAGCCCGCCATCAAAGTGACGAACCCCAACGCCAGACTGCGCAGAGAAGATAACAAATAAATATCTCTGGTTATTTTTGCTAAATAAAAGTTAAATAAACACAAAAAAAATTGATCTTTTTCTGTGCCTTATCCACCCAAGTTGAATCTGTCCCATCATGAGAAAGTCCCCCCAAGGAGTCCCCACTGTAACTTGCTTCCCATACAACTACCTCACCCCCCGACACCTGTGTCTCGCCATTGTCCACCACCTCCTCAGACAACACTGGTAAATCCCCACTGTCAGCACACAGAAACAGCAAAAGGTCTTGCGAATTGGGGCAGAGAATGTTCTGGGGTAGCACATCAGGGAAGGGGTGACTATGGGGTTCCAGGGAGTACGTGACCACATGCAATATCCATTTATAAGTCATGCCACACTTGATCGAGGTCACAATTGACAATTGTACCGGTTGATGCTAAATTTTTAAGTTGGGGTCCTGCATCGTCATTCTAACTACATCCGGGTGTTGTCACCACCACACACGCTAGCCCAGGGGGCACTCCTCTGGCTCTTCCAGCGAAACCTCCTTCCCCCCAGCCTACCCCCCACCTACAGGCCCTCTCTCCAAACAATTTACCCGGATAGGGGACGTATTAGATATTGTACTGATGTTTTTTTTGTTCTTCTTTTAATTGCCTCCTGACCTGTGATAGGCAGAGCATGGACACGTCCCCTTAGCTGCAGTGGGAAAGACACTCCCCTGGCCAGAGCAAGCTCTTTTTCCATTTTCCGTGGTCGAAAAATCCATGACATATAGGGTCCCAAGATAGGGGACGTATACGGTATTAAACTGAGAAGAATCGATACCATACCGGTTGATGCGACAGTTTTTCCAAATCCATTCCGGCTGTTGTCACCACCACACACGCTAGCCCAGGGAGCACTCCTCTGGCTCTTCCAGCGAAACCTCCTTCCCCCCACCTACAGGTCCTCTCTCCAAACAATTTACCCGGGCAGGGGACGTATTAGACATTGTACTGATTTTTTTTTTAGATCTTCTTTTAATTGCCTCCTGCGATAGACAGGAATCAAACCCGGGTCAACTGCTTGGGAAGCAGCTATGCTCACCACTATACCACCAACAGCCACAGCAACTGATCAGAACAGATACTAAACTTGATGTCAGTTCCAGTGCCAGCATGAGCAGTGGTGTCACCTGCAGGTGGTGATGGACCTTCGTTGCACCTAGTTGGGTGCTTCCCTAACATGTGATGGGTATTTGCATCGCCTTTCTTGGTCTAGGTGAGCACAATTGCCATGAGGGTAACCACCAGGCTGTTGCCTGAGAATTTGGGGTAATGGTGGGATTAAGCAGCCTCAGAGGCATCCATGCATGCTGCCCCTGCTGTTTCCTGTCCATTTCCGTGGTGTTTCCATCATTTTCTGAGGTTTCCAGGTTTTCACCCAGCCTTCCCTAGGCAGAGCCTTGGTCCCCTGCAAAAAATGCTCGAGTCTCCCATTGACTTCAATGGGGTTCGTTACTCCAAACGAGCACCCGAGCATCGGGAAAAGTTCGACTCGAATAACGAGCACCCGAGCATTTTAGTGCTTGCTCATCTGTAATATATATATATATATATATATATATATATATATATATATATATATATATATATAATAAAAACAGTGCAGATCAACGCTATGAGAATGATAGCCCCACCAAGCTCTAGGTCCGCATATATTATATTAGTTCATCACACTAAAAATATATAGCTGTTAATATTGAATATTCAACCAATCATGCAAAGGTGTGAACTAAGTCACTCACTAGCACCAGTGCTATACTGACTAAGATGTAGTATTAAGAGCCAATCCCCAACACTTTCACCTCGTTTCTCAACTCTGGGAAGTGAGGTGAAACCTACATCGGGGTCTTTTTGCCCTTCCGGGCTCTCGGTCTGTATATCTCATTTATTCCAGTGCTCTAGTTAACTTTTTCTTCTTTTTTATGCCCTCCTTTTTTTATTCTAACCAGGAAGGCCATCCAGATTTCTGTATCATTATAATAATGGTCTGGTCTGATTTCTTATTTAGTATAAATGGATGTTTATGACAATATGATAAAGTGTTGAGGATTGGATCTTAATACTACTTCTTAGTCAGTATAGCACTGGTGCTAGTGAATGACTTAAAGGGGTATTCTCATCTTAGACAATGGGGGCATATCGCTATTTTCGGCAGCCCCATAGAAATGAATGGAGGGCGGCTGCGCATGCGCAGTGCGCCCTCATTCAGTTCGGGGGCTCCGTTCTGGATATAGGTGCGGGTCCCAGCGTGGTTGTCTAAAAACAAATCTGATAAAGTATGTCCAGCAAAAAGATTTCCATAAAACTCAAACTTTATTTTTAATTCTCAATAACTATATACATGGAATGGCAGTAGTAAAATGATACAGGTTCAATAAACCTGATTGATTGATGATTGCATTCAGATTGAGTGTTGTTTTAAACATTTGCCACGGGCACAAAAAGTCTCAGTTCATCTAAATTTACTTCAAGCATTTATAACGTATTCTCTGAAAATGAACAAGGCTCATACGAAACAAGTAGAGCAAGAGTATTCATGGAACCATACTATACTATTACTAGTGTTGATCGAACATCGGGTGCTCGGGTGCTCTGGTCGAACACTAGGTGGTGCTCGAGTGCTCGGCCGAGCTCCCGAGTATAATGGAAGTCAATGGGAGATCCCGAGCACTAAACCAGGCACCCCCTGCTCTGAAGAGGGAAGGGTGACTGGTTCATAAGGAAAATTGAGAAAATGGTGGAAACACCACTAAAATGGTTTGGGAACAGCATGGGGAGGATGTCTGGATGCATCTTGGACTCCAAAGTCGCTGCTATTAACAATGTTGTCTATATAGTAAATATATATTTACTTGTATATAAAGCGCAAGTAGTAGCAGGCCCTCACCCCTAATATTTTACACAGTCAGATCAGCAGCAGGCACTCGCCCATAATCTTTTTGAGTGTCAGCAGCACTCAAGGTCAACATGTCAGGAGGAGGACCAGAGTGAAGAAGTGGAAGAGGAGGTGGTGGACGATGAAATCACTGGCCCAACCTGGGAAGGTGGTAAGCCGAGCGAGGACAGCAGTACAAAGGGGGAAGGATCCGCAGCACCACAACAGGCTGGAAGAGGCAGTGGGGTGGCAAAAGGGAGAAGGCAGGCCACACCAAACAGGCCCGCAACTGTTCCCCGGAGCACCCCCTTGCGGCAATCTCCCTTGCCTACTGTTCCGCAGTCTGGCGCCTTTTTGAGGAAAGTGCTGACGATAAAAGAATTGTCATTTGCAACCTGTGCCGTACCAAAATGAGCAGGGGCATGAACACTAGCAACCTGACCACCACCAGCATGATCCTCATGGCAGCAAAGCACCCTAACCTCGGTTCACAATCGGTGTCTGCGGGTCACACCACTGCCTCCTCTTCCCCTGTGTTACGTGTTGTCCAAGACGCAGGCCCAGATGCCTCCTGCCCTGCACCTGGACCTTCGCAAGCACCATCAGCGAGCACGTCCACTTCTGTGTCCCAGTGCAGCGTACAGATGTCCATACCCCAGGCCTTTGAACGAAAGCACAAATACCCAGCCACCCACCCACAGGCCATAGCACTAAATGCACACCTTTACAAATTGCTGGCGCTGAAAATGTTGCTTGTGGACACTGAGGCTTTTCGCAGTCTGATGGCGGCTGTCCCTTGTTACTCAGTACCTAGCCACCACTATTTTTGCCGGTGTACCGTCACTGCCTTATACACCAGCATGTGTCCCGTAACATAACCTGTGCCCTGACCAACGCAGTTACTGGGAAGGTCCACTGAATGACTGACACATAGGCGAGTTCATACACTGGAACCTAAACCAAACTGACCCTATAGGACCCTGTAACTACTGACAGGAATGAATCTACCTCTTCCTCCAACAGTAAGGACGAACAGGAGTCTCCCTCAGGCCAAACAACTGCTTCAACTTGCCTGAGCTGCTGGTGAAGGTGAGCTGCCTGTGTGCCCATTTCCGAAAGTCACCTACAGCTTCTGCCAGTCAGGCAACGCTGCAGCAGGCCTTACACTTTCCAGCTCACTGACTGCTGTGCAACCTGAGCACGCATTGGAACTCCACCTTCCACATGTTGGGCAAGCTTTGTGAGCAGCAGAGGGCAGTAGTTGAATACCAGCTGCAACACGGTCGGCGCCTTTCCAGTCAGCTTCCGCTCTTCACAAGCGACGAGTGGGCATTGATGTCTGACCCCTGTGAGGTTTTTACGCAACTTTGATGAATCTACACAGACGGTGAGTGGCAGTAATGCTATTATCAGCGTAACCATCCCACTTCTGTGTCTACTAAAAAGGTCACTGCTCACAATAAAGGCAGACGGCTTTGCATGTGGAAAAGGTTCTGATAAGCGGCCTAGTGTAACAAGGAGGGAAAAGTATTGGAAAATGGTAAAGGAGTACCTAGCTGACCATTTCAACGTCCTCAGCAATCCCTCTGTGCCTTATAATTATTGGGTGTCTAGCTGGACAGGTGGTATGAACTGGCGCTCTACGCCTTGGAGGTGCTGGCCTGCCTTGCCGCCAGCGTTTTGTCTGAGCGGTTATTTAGTGCCGCTGGGGGCATAATAACTCCTAAGTGCATCCGCCTGTCAACTGAAGATGCTGACAGGTTGACGCTAATCAAAATGAACAAGGCTTGGATTGCCTCTGACTTCGCTACCCCACCAGAGGAAAGCAGCTGAACATAAAGGAACTTTAAATATTTAAGAGGTTTACCAGCAGGCCCTCACCCCTAATTTTTTAACCCAAAAAATTAACCTCACTGTGGTCCTCCTCCTAACATGTTGACCTAACAAGAACCTGTCTTGTGCCGCCCTGCAAACTGGGGCATGAAGCTAGGAGTTCTTCATGACTTTGTTTCTTGTGCTCTGCCAGCAGACAAAGTTTCACTGCACCCAGAGCCATGGCCTCTGCGTGCACCATCAGCAGCAAGCCCACTTCCCTGTCTCTTACTGCTTGCCTTGCGCATATTAAATGGTATATATGCAAGTTTGTCAAAAGTACAGTTGCGCAGATTTTGTGTATGAGCAGAAAAAATTGTATGACTGTATGAGCAGAAAAAATTCACCGAATGGCAGAAATATTTAGAATGTGCAAACGTTATGCAGCAGATGCAGGTAATGTCACAATACCTGTACTGCGTGTGCAGTATAACGTTTGCGCAAGGAGGCACAGATAGTGTAGGACTAGAAATTGGGTAGGCAGGGCTAGTTGTTCTGTTTAAAAGACCCAAAAGTCCTTTTAAGGACTATTTTTATATCTGGCTGCACTATTATTATTCTTGGGGTTTCAAAATTAGCGCATGTTTGCCTAATCTTAACACTAGCTGTGCAGCGTGTGCAGTACAATGTTTATGTATCCTAAATACCTGACATCAATTGCATTTTTTTCTGCCGCTAATCAAGGCGACATTAAATGTGCTGCATGTACGGTACAATGTTTGTTTATCCTAAATACCTGACATCCATTGCTATTTTTTCTGCCGCTAATTAAGGCGACATTACATGTGCTACATGTGCAGTACAATGTTTGTTTATCCTAAATACCTGACATCCATAGCATTTTTTTCTACTGCTAATCAAGGCGACATTACGTGTGCTGCATGTGTGGTACAATGTTTGTTTACATCCATTGCTATTTTTTTCTGCCGCTAAATAAGGCGACATTACATGTGCTGCATGTGCGGTACAATGTTTGTTTATCCTAAATACCTGACTAGATACCTGATCCATTGCATTTTTTTCTGCCGCTAATCAAGGCGACATTAGTAATGTACAACTAGCCCTGTAATGAACAACTAGCCCTGCCGTGCCAATTTCTATCCCTACACTATCTGTGCCTCCTTGCGCAAACGTTTTAATGCAGACGCAACACAGGTAATGTCGCCTTGATTAGCGGCAGAAAAAAAATTGCAACTGATTTCAGGTATATAGAATACAAAAACGTTATAATGCACACACAACACAGGTTATGTCGCCTTCATTAGCGGCAGAAAAATTGAAACGGATGTCAGGTATATAGGATACAGACACGTTATAATGCACACACTGTGCAGGTGGTGCTTAGGTCAGGCAACATTCCGCAATTTTTGATACCCCCCAAAAAAACTAAATATTGCAGCCAGATATAAAAATAGTCCTTTAAAAGGACTTTTGGGTCTTTTAAACAGTAAAACTAGCCCTGCCTAGACAATTTCTATCCCTACACTATCTGTCCCTCCTAGCAGCAGCTCTCCCTGACTCGGACTGAGCCGGGTCACATGTCACTGGTTGCTATATAGCACCCAATGACGCGTTCCCGGCCAGCCAATCACTATAATGCCAGTAACCAACAAGGCTACGGCATTACAGTGAATGCCAGTACCTCCCCACATGCTGATTGGCTGCGTAGCAGGCAAGAAACGTGCTGGGAGGGGACTCGAGCATGGTCCCGAGCGCTGCCATGCTCGCCCGAATATCGTATTCGGCCGAGCATGCTCGCTCAACACTAACTATCACTAGTGTTTCATATATACATTATTCAAGAAGTGAATTTAAAGTTTAAATTTTATGGAAAGATTTTTCACTGGAGGAATACATGCTTTTTGGATTTGCTGATCCCATAAACCAGCAGGTATATCTACTAACTATACATGGTATTGGACATAAGTCAGTTACATATGTATATTTGCTTGTAATGTTTGAAAAAAGTGACCACTTCTTTGACTGTTACTCAACATTTAACTCTCACTTTTATTTTGTGAAATGCAAATGCAAATGAGTTGCTACTATACCACTTGTTTACTTGGATTGTTGGTAGGAGTATGCCGGAACATGTTCACTACTCGTCTCTACGGATATTTGCTGCTGCTGTCCACTTGCTTCCTGTGATGAAGATGGTACTGTTTGAGGAGAGGTATCAGCAACAACACCCTTCAAAATGAAAAAAAGCAAAGTCCATGGTTTAGGTAGTAAAAGTAACCTCATTAATACAGTATGATCGTAAAAGCCTATGAAGTGGGAAAATATCAGCTTTGAAAACATAAATTGGAGTTCTGTTAGAGACATACAATGAAAAATACCATTGTGCCTATACAAATACATACCACTAATCTATTAAGCACTACAGTATGTAGACTGTCTTAAAGGGATTGTCCAACCCCAGTAAATTCTATTACATATAGTTTAGGACTGTCTAAAATAACAATGGCTGTAAAGATGAGTGAATTGATTCTACACTTAACTGAATTTGTTAAGAATTTCTCACAATTCTGGTTTCTAGCCTATCCAAAGTGTTTGGGATTATTAATCCCACACAAATTGTTTAAAATGGCTTCAGCCATTTTACATATCAGAATACAGGGAAATGAGAAGATGAGGAAGATGGGATCACATTATCCCTTCCCAGCAGGCTTGCCCTTAATACCTTGGAGTCCATTTCAACCAATCATCACTACAGCACAGATGGCTCTGGACTTGTTATATGAACTATATAAGCTAGCAGCCAGGATCTCCATGTGTTTTCTAGGCTTATACATTGGATAGATAAGACGTCTGTTAGATGTTAAAAGAGATCTTAAACCACAGAATGAGGTTGCTTTCAAATGTTCAGTATTTGATCAGCAGTTTTCATTAGTATTTATAAGCCAAAACTTAGAGTGAATCCAAAACACTGTAGAGAGACAAATATTTCCATTTTGCCCCATTCCCACGACCGTATTTTTGGTCCATATTAGAGATGAGCGAGCACTAAAATGCTCGGGTGCTCGTTATTCGAGTCAAATTTTTCTCGATGCTCGTGTGCTTGTTTCGAATAACAAACCCCATTGAAGTCAATGGGAGACTCGAGCATTTTTTGCAGGGGACTAAAGCTCTGCATTGGGAAGGTTGCGTGAAAACCTAGAAACCTCAGAAAATGATGGAAACACCACGGAAATGGACAGGAAAAAGCAGGGGCAGCATGCATGGATACCTCTGAGGCTGCCTAATCGTACCATTACGTCAAATTCTGGCCACAGCCTGGTGGTGACCCTCAAGACAATTGTGCTGACCCAGACCAAGATTGGCAAGGCACATGCCCATCACATGTTAGTAAAGCACCCAACTAGGTGCAACGAAGGTCCATCACCGCCTGCGGGTGACACCACTGCCCATGCTGGCACTGCTGTCCTATCCCCTGCCCCAGGACACAGGCATAAGCCTGACACAACATGGCGGTGACACCACCAAGTGACCAAGTTAGATGAGGTAGCAGGTGAGCCACCCAAAAATTTAGTCTGACACAGCATGGCGGTGACACCCCCAAGTGACCAAGTTAGATGAGGTGGCAGGTGAGCCACCCAAAAATTTAGCCTGACACAGCATGGCGGTGACACCACCAAGTGACCAAGTTAGATGAGGTGGCAGGTGAGCCACCCAAAAATTTAGTATGACACAGCATGGCGGTGACACCACCAAGTGACCAAGTTAGATGAGGTAGTAGGTGAGCCACCCAAACATGTAGCCTGACACAGCATGGCGGTGACACCACCAAGTGACCAAGTTAGATGAGGTAGCAGGTGAGCCATACAAAAATTTTGCCTGACACAGCATGGCGGTTACACCACCAAGTGACCAACTTAGATGAGGTAGTAGGTGAACCACCCAAACATGTAGCCTGACACAACATGGCGGTGACACCACCAAGTGACCAAGTCAGATAAGGTAGCAGGTGAGCCACCCAAAAATTTACCCTGACACAACATGGCAGTGACACGAGTGACCAAGTTATACCGAGGTAGCAGTGAGCACAAAATTTACCTGACCAGCATGGCGGTGACAACAGAGAGACCAAGTGAGACTGAGGTAGCAGGTGAGCCACCCAAAAATTTAGCCTGACACATCATGGCGGTGACAACAGATTGACCAAGTTAGATGAGGTAGCAGGAGAGCCACCCAAAAATTTAGCCTGACACAGCATGGCGGTGACACCAACAAGTGACCAAGTTAGATGAGGTAGCAGGTGAGCCACTCAAAAATTTAGCCTGACACAGCATGGCGGTGACACCACCAAGTGACCAAGATAGATGAGGTAGTAGGTGAGGCACCCAAACATGTAGCCTGACACAGCATGGCGGAGACACCAAGTGACCAAGTTAAATGAGGTGGCAGGTGAGCCACCCAAAAATTTTGCCAGGCACAGCATGGCGGTGACACCACCAAGTGACCAACTTAGATGAGGTAGTAGGTGAACCACCCAAACATGTAGCCTGACACAGCATGGCGGTGACACCACCAAGTGACCAAGTCAGATGAGGTAGCAGGTGAGCCACCCAAAAATTTACCCTGACACAACATGGCAGTGACAACAGAGTGACCAAGTTAGACTGAGGTAGCAGGTGAAGCACATAAAATTTTACCCTGACACAGCATGGCGGTGACAACAGAGAGACCAAGTGAGACTGAGGTAGCAGGTGAGCCACCCAAAAATTTAGCCTGACACAGCATGGCGGTGACAACAGATTGACCAAGTTAGATGAGGTAGCAGGAGAGCCACCCAAAAATTTAGCCTGACACAGCATGGCGGTGACACCAACAAGTGACCAAGTTAGATGAGGTAGCAGGTGAGCCACTCAAAAATTTAGCCTGACACAGCATGGCGGTGACACCACCAAGTGACCAAGATAGATGAGGTAGTAGGTGAGGCACCCAAACATGTAGCCTGACACAGCATGGCGGAGACACCAAGTGACCAAGTTAAATGAGGTGGCAGGTGAGCCACCCAAAAATTTTGCCAGGCACAGCATGGCGGTGACACCACCAAGTGACCAACTTAGATGAGGTAGTAGGTGAACCACCCAAACATGTAGCCTGACACAGCATGGCGGTGACACCACCAAGTGACCAAGTTAGATGAGGTAGCAGGTGAGCCACCCAAAAATTTACCCTGACACAACATGGCAGTGACAACAGAGTGACCAAGTTAGACTGAGGTAGCAGGTGAAGCACATAAAATTTTACCCTGACACAGCATGGCGGTGACAACAGAGAGACCAAGTGAGACTGAGGTAGCAGGTGAGCCACCCAAAAATTTAGCCTGACACAGCATGGCGGTGACAACAGATTGACCAAGTTAGATGAGGTAGCAGGAGAGCCACCCAAAAATTTAGCCTGACACAGCATGGTGGTGACAACAGATTGACCAAGTTAGATGAGGTAGCAGGTGAGCCACCCAAACATTTAGCCTGACACAGCATGGCGGTGACAACAGAGTGACAAAGTTAGATGAGGAAGCAGGAGAGCCACCCAAAAATTTAGCCTGACACAGCATGGCGGTGACATTACCAAGTGACCAAGTGAGACTGAGGTAGCAGGTGAAGCACATAAAATTTTACCCTGACACAGCATGGCAGTGACAACAGAGTGACCAAGTTAGACTGATGTAGCAGGTGAAGCACATCAAATTTTACCCTAACACAGCATGGCGGTGAACCAGGAGTGACCAAGTTAGACTGATGTAACAGGTGAAGCACATAAAATTTTACCCTGACACAGCATGGCAGTGAACCCAGAGTGACCAAGTGAGACTGAGGTAATAGGTGAAGCACATACAATTTTACCTTGACATACCATGGCGGTGACAACAGAGTGACCAAGTTAGATTGATGTAGCAGGTAAAGTACATAAAATTTTACCCTGACACAGCATGGCGGTGAACCAAGAGTGACCAAGTTAGACTGATGTAGCAGGTGATGCACATAAACTTTTACCCTGACACAGCATGGCGGTGAACCCAGAGTGACCAAGTTAGACTGATGTAGCAGGTGAAGCACATAAAATTTTACCCTGAAACAGCATGGCGGTGACAGCAGAGTGACCAAGTTAGACTGAGGTAGCAGGTGAACCACCCAAAAATTAACCCTGACACAGCATGGCGGTGACACCACCAATGCCTTGGTCAGACTGAGATTGCAGTCAAATGGCTGTAGGTGAGTCCCCCAAAAAATTGTTTTAAAATGTTTGAAGTTGACTCTCCTAAAAAATTGTTTTTGAGTGTCAGTAGTTGACCCTCCCAAAAAATTGTTTTTGAGCGTCTGTAGTTGACACTCGTAAAAAAATTGATTGGAGAGATGGCCTGTAGGTGGCCCTCTGTAAACATTGTTTAAAAACAGAGCCAGTAGGCCCTCTGAAAAATTGCCTGTTGGTTCAGCGTTTGTGTACGAAGAGAAGGAGGAGGAGGAGGGGAGGAGAGGAATCTGATACATAAACAATGTACATGTTGAGCTGCTTTCCCCCGGTGGAGATTTGAATTCCAGTGAAATCCAGGCTTTATTCATTTTAATAAGCATCAGCCTGTCAGCACTGTCTGTTGACAGGCGTGTACGCTTATCAGTGATGATGCCACCAGCTGCACTGAAGATCCGCTCTGACAACACGCTAGTGGCAGGGCAGGCCAGCACTTCCAAGGCTTACAGCGCCAGTTCGGGCCACGTGTCCAGCTTTGCAACCCAGCAGTTGTATGGAGCAGAGTGGAGCAGGACGCTGGTATGGTCAGCTATTTACTCCCTCACCATCTTTCTGAACAGCTCCCCCCTACTCTGCTTAGACTGGGGACGGGTGACATAGTCTTGCTGGGGTGACATAAAACTTGCAAAGGCCTTGGAGAGTGTTCCCCTGCCAGTGCTTGACAAGCTGCCTGCTCCCCTCCTCTCCCCCGCTAGTTGGCCCGCAGAACTACGTCCTCTGACGCTAGCGGCGTCAGATGGGAAGTATAGTTTTAGCTTGTGCACCAGGGACTCTTGATATTGATTCACTCTCACACTCCTCTCCTCTACAGGAATGAGAGTGGAAAAGTTCTGCTTGTACCGGGGGTCCAAGAGGGTGAACACCCAGTAATCGGTGTTGTCAAAAATGCTTCTAACACAAGGGTCACGGGAAAGGCAGCCTAACATGAAGTCAGCCATGTGCGCAAGAGTCCCAACACACAAGAATTCCCTTTCCTCAGTAGGCTGACTCTCCATTTCCTCCTCCTCCAACTCCTCCTCTTCAGCTTATACATGCTCAACAGATAAGAAGGAATGAGCATAGGTACCCTCTTCCTCCTCTTCCTCCTCTTCCTCCTCCAATACATGCTGAGAAACAGACCTGAGAGTGCTCTGGCTATCAAGCAACGTATCTTCTTCCCCCATCTCCTGTGACAAGCGCAAAGCCTCTGACTTCATGCTGAGTAGTGACTTTTTCAGCAGACAAAGCAGCGGGATGGTGACGCTGATAATGGCTAATGGCGGCATCGCCGCTGACCATCTGCGTTGACTCATCAAAGTGGCTTAACACCTGACAGATATCAGACATCCACGTCCACTCCTCATTGTAGACTTGAGGAAGCTGACTAACCTGACTACCAGTTCTCGTGGAAGTTGTCTTCTGGCAGTCTACAATGGCTCTGCGGTGATGGTAAACCCTGGCTAACATGTGTAATGTAGAATTCCACCACGTGGACACGTCGCACAACAGTCGGTGAGCTGGCAGTTGTAAGCACCGTTGGACTGCCCTGAGGGTAATGCGCACAGATGCATCGCACCTTGGTAAGCAAATCAGACAAATTGGAACCGCTGAACCACAAGATTGAACACGTGGGCCAGGCATGGCACATGTGTGAGCCTACCGAGATGCAGAGCCGCCACCAGGTTATGCCTGTTGTCAGACACAACAATTCCTGGTTTGAGGTTCAGCAGCGCCAGCCAAAGATCAGTCTGCGCCGTGAAGCCCTGTAACAGCTCTTGGGCGGTGTGCTTCTTGTCACCTAAGCTCAGCTCATGCATCACCCAATTACATGGGCAAATTGAACTGGCTAGCAATGTGAGCAAGGAAGTTCTCCTGCTCACTATCGTTATCCAGTAGCTAGGCCACATTGTTATGATCACTGTCAACATTATCACCTAATGCTTCTCCTGCTCCATCTCTGATCCATCGTTAGATAGTCATCCATAATGGAATAGGCCATGTCTATCATGCTCAATACTGTGCCACCAACGCTACTACTACCCCTACATATCCAGACATCTTCTGCCTTGTCCATTGTCCATCCTGCTGCTGGAAACCGTATCCTGCATAGACTAACAAACCTGAAACAGCTGCCAAAGAGGGATACTTTGTTGATGATTTTTGCAGAAAGGCATTGATTCTCCACTTTTCAGATCAATATATATTTTCTTTAAAACTGCATCTAACCTAACGGTTTATGAACCGTTTTTGAAGACAAGCCATTGCTTTCTCCAATAACACTGTATATATAAGCACTGGAAGTTTTCTATCACCACAAAGGATACTTTTTGGATTAAAAAGCGTAACAAATCTGACAGTGCATTGTGTTTTTAAACAGGCTGTTTGTTACCATCAGACGTCAGCATGGGAGAACCAAGGGATTAGAAAGGTGTTTCTCATTTCACTATTTTATATCATTTATAAAAAAGGAAAGAAACATTGAACAGTTGACTGGAATAATAATACAATGATATTTAATGTATCTATTAGCATAAGTGACGTTTTTCATCAATATGACTTTCTTGTGAAAATACTTACTTTCTGTAAAATACTTACTTCAACTTGAACAGCTGTTGGAGGCACAGGAGTATACTGGGGTATATATGTTCCTTGCATAGGTGCAGCAGCAGTCATATACTACACAGACAGAAGAAATCATATTAGATATGATGTAATAGAATGAATCAAGTTTGTCATTTTTTATGTTGGATAGTTATATAGATAGTAATAAAACCATCTCAATGTACAGGAAGAAACTTAGAGTCAAAACATGCTCACAATTTAAATATAGCAGAATTATACACTCACCGGCCACTTTATTAGGTACACCTGTCCAACTGCTCGTTAACACTTAATTTCTAATCAGCCAATCACATGGCGGCAACTCAGTGCATTTAGGCATGTAGACATGGTCAAGACAATCTCCTGCAGTTCAAACCGAGCATCAGTATGGGGAAGAAAGGTGATTTGAGTGCCTTTGAACGTGGCATGGTTGTTGGTGCCAGAAGGGCTAGTCTGAGTATTTCAGAAACTGCTGATCTACTGGGATTTTCACGCACAACCATCTCTAGGGTTTACAGAGAATGGTCCGAAAAAGAAAAAACATCCAGTGAGCGGCAGTTCTGTGGGCGGAAATGCCTTGTTGATGCCAGAGGTCAGAGGAGAATGGGCAGACTGGTTCGAGCTGATAGAAAGGCAAAAGTGACTCAAATTGCCACCCGTTACAACCAAGGTAGGCAGAAGAGCATCTCTGAACGCACAGTACGTCGAACTTTGAGGCAGATGGGCTACAGCAGCAGAAGACCACACCGGGTGCCACTCCTTTCAGCTAAGAACAGGAAACTGAGGCTACAATTTGCACAAGCTCATCGAAATTGGACAGTAGAAGATTGGAAAAACGTTGCCTGGTCTGATGAGTCTCGATTTCTGCTGCGACATTCGGATGGTAGGGTCAGAATTTGGCGTCAACAACATGAAAGCGTGGATCCATCCTGCCTTGTATCAACGGTTCAAGCTGGTGGTGGTGGTGTCATGGTGTGGGGAATATTTTCTTGGCACTCTTTGGGCCCCTTGGTACCAATTGAGCATCGTTGCAACGCCACAGCCTACCTGAGTATTGTTGCTGACCATGTCCATCCCTTTATGACCACAATGTACCCAACATCTGATGGCTACTTTCAGCAGGATAATGCGCCATGTCATAAAGCTGGAATCATCTCAGACTGGTTTCTTGAACATGACAATGAGTTCACTGTACTCAAATGGCCTCCACAGTCACCAGATCTCAATCCAATAGAGCATCTTTGGGATGTGGTGGAACGG
Source organism: Rhinella marina (assembly GCA_900303285.1). NCBI lineage: Eukaryota > Metazoa > Chordata > Amphibia > Anura > Bufonidae > Rhinella > Rhinella marina. Next base: position 33,921 of record ONZH01024539.1, on the reverse strand, counting down.
GAGATTCGCATCATGGATGTGCAGCCGACAAATCTGCGGCAACTGTGTGATGCCATCATGTCAATATGGACCAAAATCTCTGAGGAATGCTTCCAGCACCTTGTTGAATCTATGCCACGAAGAATTGAGGCAGTTCTGAAGGCAAAAGGGGGTCCAACCCGTTACTAGCATGGTGTACCTAATAAAGTGGCCGGTGAGTGTATATACAGTGCCTTGCGAATGTATTCGGCCCCCTGGAACTTTTCAACCTTTTGCTACATTTCAGGCTTCAAACAAAAAGATATAACATTTTTAATTTTTGGTGACGAATCAACAACAAGTGGGTCACAATTGTGAAGTGGAACGAAATTTATTGGATCATTTAAACTTTTTTTGTAATAATAAAACTGAAAAGTGGGGCATGCAAAATTATTCAGCCCATTTACTTTCAGTTCAAAAAACTCACTCCAGAAGTTCATTGAGGATCTCTGAATGATCCAATGTTGTCCTAAATGACCGATGAAGATAAATAGAATCCACCTGTGTGTAATCAAGTCTCCGTATAAATGCACCTGCTCTGTGATAGCCTCAGGGTTCTGTTTAAAGCACAGAGAGCATCATGAAGACCAAGGAACACACCAGGCAGGTCCGTGAAACTGTTGTGGAGAAGTTTAAAGCCGGATTTGGATACCAAAAGATTTCCCAAGCTTTAAACATCCCAAGGAGCACTGTGCAAGCGATCATATTGAAATGGAAGGAGTATCAGACCACTGCAAATCTACTAAGACCCTCTACTAAGTCCCTCTAAACTTTAATCTCAAACAAGGAGAAGACTGATCAGAGATGCAGCCAAGAGGCCAATGATCAGTCTGGATGAACTGCCGAGATCTACAGATGAGGTGGGAGAATCTGTCCATAGGACAACAATCAGTCGAACACTTCACAAATCTGGCCTTTATGGAAGAGTGGCAAGAAGAATATTTCTCAAAGATATCCATAAAAAAGTCTTGTTTACAGTTTGCCACAAGCCACCTGGGAGACACACCAAAAATGTGGAAGAAGGTGCTCTGGTCAGATGAAACCAAAATGGAAACAATGCAAAACGATATGTTTGGCGTAAAAGCAACACGGCTCATCACCCTGAACACACCATCCCCACTACTGTCAAACATGGTGGTGGCAGCATCATGGTTTGGGCGTGCTTTTCATCAGCAGGGACAGGGAAGATGGTTAAAATTGATGGGAAGATGGATGGAGTCAAATATAGGACCATTCTGGATGAAAACCTGTTGGAGTCTGCAAAAGACCTGAAACTAGGATGGAGATTTATCTTCCACCAAGACAATGATCCCAAACATAAAGTAAAATCTACAATGGAATGGTTCAAAAATAAACGTATCCAGGTCTTAGAATGGCCAAGTCAAAGTCCAGACCTGAATCCAATTGAGAATACGTGGAAAGAGCTGAAAACTGTTGTTCACAAATGCTCTCCATGCAACCTCAAAGAGCTCGAGCTGTTTTGCAAGGAAGAATGGGCAAGAATTTCAGTCTCTAGATGTGCAAAACTGATAGAGACATACCCCACCGACTTGCAGCTGTAATCGCAGCAAAAGGTGGCGCAACAAAGTATTAATGCAAGGGGGCCGAATAATTTTGCACGCCCCACTTTTCAGTTTTATTATTACAAAAAAAGTTTAAATGATCCAATAAATTTCATTCCACTTCACAATTGTGACCCACTTGTTGTTGATTCTTCACCAAAAATTTTAAATGTTATATCTTTTTGTTTGAAGCCTGAAATGTGGCAAAAGGTTGAAAAGTTCCAGGGGGCCGAATACTTTCGCAAGGCACTGTAACTCCAAGACAGGGGGCTTGGAGTCTCAGAAGGATTGCAGAGTTACATATGGTAGTAGAATAATCAGTTCTTGGTGAGATGGGATAATGTGTAAACAGATGTAAGGCCTCATTCACATTTCCATATTAGTGACACATCTGTAAAAAAAAAGCATATGTGTTTCATCCGTGAAGCTGTCCATGAGGGATCCGTGGTTGGTCCATGTGTGCATTTCTACCATCCGTGTGTCATCTGTCATCCGTGTGTGCAACATGCAATGTTGAGGAGGTCATGCATGTGAGCACCAATCTTAATTAAAGTCTATGGAGTTTATGGAAAAATTGAATAAGATGGGAAACCTTTGTTTTAAATTTATAACAAAGATAGAACTGACACGGTTGTCAGAAAGTCAATGGTGCTTTGCTTTTACATCGGCAGGAGAAATGTCACAATAAGTAGTACAATGTCCTCACATAAATATGGTAACTAGAAACCAAACCTACTGATTGTGGGACCCAATACTAACTCATTAGAAATAGACATATAAGGAAAGCTCTAGAACCAGTTAAAGGCACATTAAAATTGTGATCAGAGAAACTGGAAGAAATTAGTCCTTATCAACACAAGTAAGATCAGCCTGCTGGAGTAAAGCTGGACATACTTTATTAGATAGAAGTTGGCTGATAGTTTAACAGCAGTTGAACAGCAAACAATAATTTTGCTAACACGGCAATACAAATTTTTGCCCATATTGGCTGTTACAGTTGTTTAAACTGGGTGATTGATAAAAAAATGTTTCTGGGAAAGTTCTTTCAAAGATCTTTCATTCATAAATTCTTTCTTAGAACGAAAGATCTTTTGTCCAACTAGCAGATGAACACTTTAAACATGATCGACTTCTCTTAGAGCAATAATGGTTTATCATTAGTCCTTTAAAACTATTGTTTGCTGTTAAATTTCAACCAATAAATGTTCATTTTGTATAAAATCGTCTGTTTGATCAACTCAGGCTAATATGTGTGGCCAGCTTTAGAATGGCCTTATTTTTAAGAATTGCACACCACTATGCAGTTGGAATATGCAGTTCAGTTCTGGCCACTGGTTCATAGAAAGGATGTCCTGGAGCTGGAAGAAGTACAAAAAAGTGCGACTAAACTGATATGTGGCATAGAGGACCTTAAGTTATGTGGAAAGATTACAACAAATACATTTATTTAGTCCATAGAAGAGGCATCTAAGAGCGGACATGATTAACCTATATAGAAAAATGTTGAAAAGCTGTTCCATGTAAATTTTTCTCAAAATACAAAGAGGCACTGCCTCCTTCTGGAGAAGTAAAAGTGCAGTCTTATGAAGTGTGACTCTGTGGAATAGTCACATGGTCACACCAGGAGCTGTTGATGGTTTAAAAATAAAGGCATTGATGAATTATTAGTCTCTGCTTTCATTTCACAGGGCTCCGTGAATTGTAGAATATGAGAATAATATTGAGGGCTTTCAGGGTTTCATACATTAACAAAAATAAATAAAAAATAGTTATCCATTTGAGTGCAAAGAGGCCGCCGCTGCCATCTTGATTGAAGACACAGTGCAAAATCTTGCGGGGTGTATGATGACAACATCACGCTGCCCGGCGTAGTGACGTCATACGTCACCACACATTAATGTTCATGTGGGATCTTTAATCAAGATGGCCACGGTGGCCTCATTGTGCTCAATCAATGAGGTGATTAATAATACTTTTTTTTGTTTTGATTCACCACCACAAAGCAAAAGGAAATTCAACTTTGTGGAAAATCAAATTTTTCCAGAAATTCTGATCAAAGTCCACTTTGGATACTTAGATTCTCTCAAACCTTACCAGCCACCAGAGATACTGGTGCTTTTTCTTATAGTGTGCAAGCATGGTTACCGCTGTTGGACTGCAGGGTGGTCATGACCCCTGGATATGAGCCATGTATAACATGATGGAGAAATGAATCAAGCCATCAAAAGAAGCACAGCTGGCCACAAAAATAAGTGGAGCTTGAGTGCAACAAGATGATGCCCAATTGGGTGCACAAAAGGCATAGTTTACTACTTGACTTTGATTATTCCCGTTTGGAGGAATCAAAGTCAAGTATTAAAGGATCTAGTGGTGTCGGTATTCCCAATACTAAATAATCCAGAGGTGGTTGTACAGTTAGAAGCTATTCAGACAAACCAGAATGCAGTGTTTCAGGTTGTTAAGCCTGCCAATGAAGCAAACCTCAATGCTGGTGTGACTGACTCTGATATTCAAGAGGAGGAGTCTGTCCCTGTCTCTCAACCATCAGTGACTCCAGAAGTAGAAACTGTGATTTCACCTTCTGAAAATACTACAATAGAGGAGACTTCTAGTTTTTCAAATGTAGATAATCCAAATCCTTCCAGTTTTGTTGCAAGATCTGCTAAGAAAACTACCAGTAGCCATCCATTTTTATGCCGCCTTTGCAAAAAAGGCATAATTTGCATTTTAAGAAAAGCTATCATAATTTGGGATCAGAGTTTCGAATCAACAAAAGAAAAAAAAACAGCGTTTCAATCAGTTGAACCACAACTATGTTTCTACAGTATGCAAACAGTTGGATAGGGCAATTGGAAGTGACAGATTTCCTTTACTACTTTAACAGGTTGTCCAGACATACTCTCCCATCAGATCTGGCAGTGGGTGTTGGTGTGAAAAGCATTGACTTCTAAAAGTCCAAATTATGAAGAAAATATGGTGTACACCATAATTTGTGGAATAAAGAAATTTATAAATGCCCCCTATATATTTCAGTTTCATAATTTGCAACATTTTAGCCTCTTTATTATCTACAGCATTAACCTAATATCAAAATAGGTACCAATTAGAGATGAGCGAACATGCTCGTCCGAGCTTGGTGCTCGTTCGAGCATTAGGGTATTCGCATATGCTCGCTACTCGGACGAGCATATCGCGATCATCGAGGAAATGGCAACTTCCTCTTCCTGCATGTTAGCCGCCTTTTTTCAGCCAATCAACATGCAGGAGAGTCTTTGGTACCTCCTAGCATCACGTGGGGCCCCTACAAGTCGATAGCATGGATTGGCTGGCCAGATCAGATGACCTGGGAATATAAGAATCTGGTCCCGCACTGCTCGCGTCATACGCCGTCTGCATGAGATTAGGGATAGAGCTGCTTTCTGTCAGGGAGAGTGTTAGGGCCTCAATTTAGTTGTTGGTTAGGCAGGAATCACCCACAAAGAACCGAACAGCCCTTCTAAGGGCTACAAACATGTTTTTTTTTTTTGGTCTTCTCCTGGCTGCTGGCTGGGACTTGCAGTGCAGCTACCGCCATCTTGGCTGCACACTGTTAGGGCGTGAAATTAGAATCTGGTTAGGCAGGAATCATCCACAAAGAACCCAACGCTCCTTCTAAGGGCTACAACGACTTTTTTTTTTGTCCTCCTCTCGGCTGCTGGCTGGGACTTGTAGTGCAGCTACCGCATTCTTGGCTGCACACTGTGCACTGGTGGCAGAGAGGGGACAGCACATGGTCCACACAGACCCCAATGAAAATGCCCAAAGTCCTCTCAGTACTCATTTTTGCTGGTGCTGTACCTTGGCTTGCTGGGATCTGTAGTGCAGTCTAGGGAATATGTTTTGTCACTCAGTTATATAAACTACAGTCCAGTGAACAATTGTGAGGTGTGTGATACACTAGCCGCAGTCTATAAAATACTTTTTTTTCACTCAGTTATATAAACTACAGTCCAGTGAACAATTGAGAGGTGTGCGATACACTAGCCGCAGTCTAGAGAATACATTTTTATTCTCAGTTATATAAACTACAGTCCAGTGCAAAACTGAGTGGTTTGCGGTGCAATAGCTGGAGTCTAAAGACTACATTTTTTTGCCTCAGATAATAATTCTACTGAATACGGTTTTGGCCTCAGATATTAACTTGACAGTTTGGTGAATATACAAAATGTTGAACCCAAGGACTAAGGGTCAAGGACAAGGGCGTGGGCGTTTAAGTAGTGTAGGGGGCAGAAGCCTTGGTCCTGGGCACGGTGACACTGTACATGCTGATGAGGGAGCAGTGGAACGCCGCAGAGTTTCGCTCCCTAGCTTCATCTCGCAACTTACTGGGTCATGTGGTACACCACTATTGAAACCACAACAGTGCGAACAGGTGATAACGTGGATAGCGGACAATGCGTCCAGTAATTTATCCACCACCCAGTCTTCCACGCAGTCCACCCACGCTAGCCAAGGGAGTAGACCTCTGGCTCCTCCAGCTACACCTCCTTCCCCCCAGCCTGCCCCCCCCCACGGAAAATATGGATTCACATCCGGCATACTCACAGGAACTCTTTTCAGGACCCTACCCAGAGACACAAACCACTGCTCAAGAGCAACCTGAGCAGTTGCTCTGTCCCGATGCCCAAAATTTAGAACTTTCGCAGTCTGTGGGTGATGAGAGTGTGGACTTAGTGCGTGAAGAGGTGTCGGATGATGATGATGATGAGGAGGAGGAGGAGACATGGTTGTCGGACAGTGACGTTGTTGTCAGGGCAGTAAGTCTGAGGGGGGAGTAGAGTGAGGAATTGGAGGAAGAGCTGGTGGATGATGAGGTGACTGACCCGAGCTGGGTTGGTAACCCAACTCAAAACAGTGCTTCTGAGGGGGAGGCAAGTGCAGCACCAGAACAGGTTGGAAGAGGCAGTGGGTGGCTAGAGGGAGAAGCAGGGCCAGAGCAGGTAGATTAGCAACTGTTTCACGGAGTCAAGCTCCTGTGCCAAGGCCTAGATGTTCGCAAGTCTGGAGGTTTTTTAAGAAAGTGAGGATGACCGACGGACTGTGGTGTGCAACCTGTGCCACACCAGGATCAGCAGGGGAGCCACCACTACCAGCCTAACCACTACCAGCATGCGCAGGCATATGAGTGCTAAACACCCGACTCAGTGGAACCAAGGCCGTTCACCGCCTGCGGGTCACACCACTGCCCCTTCCCCTGTATCACATGCTGGCTCAGCGAGTCAACTCCCCGCCCAGGACCCTGGCATGAGCGCCTCCCACCCTACAACCACCCCTTCACCTCCACGATCCTCCACAACCTCCACCAATGTGTCCCAGCGCAGCATTCAGCTGTCTTTGCAGCAGACATTTGAGCGCAAGCGCAAATACAATTCCAGCCACCCACATGCACAAGCCCTAAACGTCCACATCTCCAAATTGTTGAGCCTGGAGATGCTGCCCTATGGACTGGTAGAGACTAGAGCTGGGCGATATGGCCAAAAAAAAAAACAACTCTCGATTTTTTTTAAATTTTGGACGATTCACGATTTAAATCTCGATTTTCTTATGTTAGTAAAAATATAAAAAAATAAATAAAAAAAGCCTCACCAGACCTCACATCAGCCCACTATACCCCCATCAGACCTCAGATCAGCCCACTGTGCCCCCCATCAGACCTCAGATCAGCCCACTGTGCCCTCATCAGACCTCAGATAAGCCCACTGTGCCCTCATCAGACCTCAGATCAGCCCAGTGTTCCCCCATCAGACCTCAGATCAGTCCACTGTGCCCCCATCAGACCTCAGATCAGCCCATTGTGCCCCATCAGACCCCACATCAGCCCATTGTGCCCCATCAGACCCCACATCAGCCCAGTGTGCCCCCATCAGACCTCAGATCAGCCCATTGTGCCCCATCAGACCCCACATTAGCCCATTGTGCCCCATCAGACCCCACATCAGCCCATTGTGCCCCATCAGACCCCACATCAGCCCACTGTGCCCCCAACAGACCTTAGATTAGCCCACTGTGCCCCATCAGACCTCAGATTAGCCCACTGTGCCCCATCAGACCTCAGATTAACCCAAAGTGCCCCCTTCAGACCTCAGAGCAGCCCAAAGTGCCCCCTTCAGGCCTCAGAGCAGCCCAAAGTGCCCCCTCAGACCTCAGAGCAGCCCAAAGTGCCCCTCCAGACCTCAGAGCAGCCCAAAGTGCCCCCTCCAGACCTCAGAGCAGCCCAAAGTGCCCCCTCCAGACCTCAGAGCAGCCCAAAGTGCCCCCTCCAGACCTCAGAGCAGCCCAAAGTGCCCCTCCAGACCTCAGAGCAGCCCAAAGTGCCCCCTCCAGACCTCAGAGCAGCCCAAAGTGCCCCCTCCAGACCTCAGAGCAGCCCAAAGTGCCCCCTCCAGACCTCAGAGCAGCCCAAAGTGCCCCCTCCAGACCTCAGAGCAGCCCAAAGTGCCCCTCCAGACCTCAGAGCAGCCCAAAGTGCCCCCTCCAGACCTCAGAGCCGCCCAAAGTGCCCCCTCCAGACCTCAGAGCAGCCCAAAGTGCCCCCTCCAGACCTCAGAGCAGCCCTAAGTGCCCCGTCCAGACCTCAGAGCAGCCCAAAGTGCCCCCTTCAGAACTCAGAGCAGCCCAAAGTGCCCCCTTCAGACCTCAGAGCAGCCCAAAGTGCCCCCTTCAGACCTCCGATCAGCCACCATCATTAAAAAAAAAAAAAAATCTCTTACCTGTCCTGTCAGAGTGCGCGCACTAGGTCCTGACGCTGTACGCGGTCAGGACAGTGCAGCGCAGCCCCGGAAAAGAAGAGGAGCGCCGGACACCAGAGCGGAGCCGCGGCGCAGGACAGGTGAGAGATTTTTTTTATTTTATATGTCGGGCGCCATTTTAGGAAAATCGAATTCACGATTTTCTTAAAAAATAAAATCGTGAGGCTTGCAATTGGCGAATCAATCAAATTAATTTGATTAATCGCCCAGCCCTAGTAGAGACTGAGGCTTTCCGCAACCTGATGGCGGTGGCTGTCCCTTGGTACTTGGTCCCCAGCTGCCACTATTTTTCCCGATGTGCCGTCCCAGTCCTACACCAGCACGTGTCACAAAACATCCTCCGTGCCCTGACCAACGTGGTTAGTGATAAAGTCCACCTAACCACGGACACGTGGACAAGTGCTGCCGAGCAGGGACACTATATCTCACTGACGGCACATTGGGTTAACTTGGTGGAGGCTGGGACCGAGTCTGACCCTGGGGCCGCTCATGTACTGCCCACACTGAGGATTGCGGCGCATACCTCGGTCATGGTTTCTCAGATGTACTATGCCTCTTCCTCCAACCCCTCCTCCTCCTCCGAATTACCATCCATGGGCAAGGCGCCTTCAGTCGGTAGCTCTAGATGCAGCAGCAGTGCCGTGGGTAAGCGCCAGCAGGCGGTGCTCAAACTGCTGAGCTTAGGTGACAAAAGGCACACCGCCCAAGAGCTGTTACAGGGCATCACGGCGCAGACAGATCTGTGGCTGGCACCGCTGAACCTCAATCCAGGCATGGTTGTGTGTGAGAACGGGCGTAACCTGGTGGCGGCTCTGCAACACGGCAGACTGACACATGTGCCATGCTTGGCCCACGTGTTCAATCTCATAGTTCAGCGGTTCCTCAAGACCTACCCCAATTTGTCAGATTTGCTCACCAAGGTGCGCCACATCTGTGCACATTTCCGCAAGTCAAGCACAGATGCTGCCACTTTCAGGGAAGCGCAGCGGCGCCTACAACTGCCAGCTCACCGACTGTTGTGCGACTTGCCCACGAGATTGAATTCGACATTAAACATGTTATCCAGAGTTTACCAGCAGCGAAGAGCGATTGTAGACTGCCAGATGTCAACTTCTACCAGAACTGGTAGTCAGGTCAGTCAGATTCCTCAAGTCTACAATGAGGAGTGGACGTGGATGTCTGATATCTGTCAGGTGTTGAGCAACTCTGAGGATTCAACACAGATGGTCAGCGGCGATGCCGCCATTATCAGCCTCACCATCCTGCTGCTTTGCCTATTGAAAAACTCACTGCTCAGCATGAAGTCAGAAGCTTTGCGCTTGTCACAGGAGATGGGGGAAGAAGAAACGTTGCTTGATAGCCAAAGCACCCTCCGGTCTGTTTCTCAGCGTGTATTGGAGGAGGGGGATGAGGATGAGGAGGAAGAGGAGGAGAATGTTGGCGAGACAGAAGAGGTTACCAATGCTCAGTCCTTCTTAACTATTGAGCGTGTATGGGCTGAAGAGGAGGAGGAGGAAATGGAGAGTCAGGCCAGTGAGGAGAGGGAATTCTTGCGTGTTGGGACTCTGGCGCACATGGCAGACTTCATGTTAGGCTGCCTATCCCGTGACCCTCGCGTTAGAAGAATTTTTTCAAACACCGATTACTGGGTGTTCACTCTCCTGGACCCACGGTACAAGCTGAACCTTTCCACTCTCATCCCTGTAGAGGAAAGGAGTATGAGAGTGAATCAATATCAACAGGCCCTGGTGAACAAGCTGAAACAATCAACAAACTTCTTATCTTACGCCGCTAGCAGCAGAGGGTGTGGTTCTGTGGGCCAAGTAGCGGGGGAGAGGAGGCGAGCAGGCAGCTTGTCCAGCACTGGCAGGGGAACGCTCTCCAAGGCCTTTGCCAGTTTTATGTCAGCCCAGCAAGACACTGTCACCTGTCCCCAGTCTAGGCAGAGTAGGGGGTAGCTGTACAGAAATATGGTGAGGGAGTACCTAGCTGACCATACCAACGTCCTGCGTGATCACTCTGCTCCATACAACTACTGGGTTTCAAAGCTGGACACGTGGCCTAAACTGGCGCTGTACGCCTTGGAGGTGCTGGCCTGCCCTGCCGCTAGCGTGTTGTCAGAGCGGATATTCAGTGCAGCTGGTGGCCTCATCACCGATAAGCGTACACGCCTGTCAACTGACAGCGCTGACAGGCTGACACTTATTAAAATGAACAAAGCCTGGATTTCACCGGAATTCAAATATCCTCCGGCGGAAAGCAGCTATAGAATAAGATTCCTTATGTATCCGATTCCTCTCCTCTTCTCTGCTCCTCCTCCTCCTTCTCCTTCTATTCATTGCCAAACGCTGACCCAAAAGGGAATTTTTTAGAGGGCCAACTGGCACTCTTAATGTTTCCGGAGGGCCACCTACAGGCCCTCTCTCCAAACAATTTTTCCGGAGCGTCAACTACCAAACGCTGCCCCAAGCCAAACGCTGACCCAAAAGGGAATTTTTTAGAGGGCCAACTGGCACTCTTTTAAGACAATGTTTCCGGAGGGCCACCTACTGGCGCTCTCTCCAAACAATTTTTCCAGAGCGTCAACTACAGACACTCTAAAACTATTTTTCAGTATCGTCAACCACAGACACAAAAAATAATTTTTTCAGAGGGTCGACTTCACACACTCCAAAAAATTTTTTGGGAGGCTCACCTACAGCCATTTGACTGCAATCTCAGTCAGACAAAGGCATTGGTGGTGTCACCACCATGCTGTGTCAGGCTACATTTTTGGGTGGTTCACCTGCTACCTCAGTCTAACTCGATCACTCTGTTGTCACTGCTGCCATACAGGGCCACGATAAATGTATATGTGCTTCGCCTGTTCCTGCACTGTAACTCGGTCACTCTGTAGTCACCGCCATACAGGGCCACGCTAAATTTTTATGTGCTTCGCTTGCTCCTGCACTGTAACTCGGTCACTCCGTAGTCACAGCCATACAGGGCCTCGATAAATTTTTATGTGCTTCGCCTGCTCCTGCACTGTAACTCGATCACTCTGTAGTCACAGCCATACAGGGCCACGATAAATTTTTATGTGCTTCGCCTGCTCCCGCACTGTAACTCGGTCACTCTGTAGCCACAGCCATACAGGGCCTCGATAAATTTTTATGTGCTTCTCCTGCTCCTGCACTGTAACTCGGTCACTCTGTAGTCACAGCGATACAGGGCCACAATAAATTTTTATGTGCTTCGCATGTTCCTGCACTGTAACTCGGTCACTCTGTTGTCAAAGCCATACAGGGCCACGATAAATTTTTTTGTGCTTCGCCTGCTCCCGCACTGTAACTCGATCACTCTGTGGTCACAGCAATACAGGGCCACAATAAATTTTTATGTGCTTCGCCTGCTCCTGCACTGTAACTCGGTCACTCTGTAGTCACAGCCATACAGGGCCACAATAAATTTTTATGTGCTTCACCTTCTCCTGCACTGTAACTCGGTCACTCTGTAGTCACAGCCATACAGGGTCACGCTAAATTTTTAGGTGCTTCGCCTGCTCCTGCACTGTAACTCGGTCACTCTGGAGTCACAGCCATACAGGGCCAATAAAAGAGATATTAAACATGATTGATGCATATCATTTAGTCCTCACTGCTCTAAGAATGTAGGTATTAGCAAAAGTATGTTGAGGGGCAATCAAGCAATTTTGTATTATATATATATATATATATATATATATATATATGAAATAAATAACTAGGATAGTATAAATAGAGCTACTGTATTACTTTATTCTGCTGACTTGAAGGATAATGCACAACTTAGAAAAACATACGTATGACACACCAACTTCCTATGATTGTGTCACCTTACAAATATGAAGTATATTTTTTTTATTCAGTGATCCCCAGGGGTCTTTACATTAAAAAGATTCCCACTACTGTCTACCTAATTCTTTTTTAATGGGACAGATGGGATAGATTTTTCGCTCTCACTAATGTGTATTACAGTGAAGATTGAACTGCCAAAGCTCAAAGAAATAACATTTTTCAATAATATCTGCACACAGCTCAAATACACTTTGCACTATTTAAGAACAATGACCGCAAGCTAAGAGTTAATATGTCAACCAGTCTAAGCTTCAACGGGACATTCAGGATTACAATAGTAGGACAGCATACACTTGGACAATGGAAAAAACTGTGGCTACTCAATTTAGTCTTGCACCCCTGACCAGCCTGTTTGCCCCATAGGCTGATTTTAATTAGTGTAAGTATAAAGCTGTAGCCTGCTCTCCCTGCACTCACTGGAAGCCTTTTGGCACCAGGATAGGTATAGAGCGGACTCTCATTACATTCAGTGGTAGCCATTTGGCACCAGATGAGGTATAGAGTAGGCTCAGCATGCATGTTGGTACCTGCATTCATTGGATTTAATGGAGGCCATTTTGGTACCAAAAATGATAAAAAGCAGAGTGGACCCAGCATGCATGTGGAACCTGCACTCCCTGGTTTCCTGCTGTTGCATTGTATTTTTTCCCTTTGCGTATCTGGCTATACAAGTATAGACCCCCTCCCCCCAGACAGAGTGGAGTCGGTGTCAGCAGGAAGTTTGTGTTGATGTCACTGATTATTTTGCCTATCCTCTGATCCGTCAAAACAATAGCTCCCAAAAAATGCATTCTGTCTGTGGAGCATTCACTCGGTCAGCATTTGGTCAGTAATCCATCAGCATTGCTAAAGCCAAAAAAACAGGAGTGGGTCCAACACAGAGATGACACGTGAATGGAATATTTGCATGTCTTCTGTGTTTTGTACCCACTTGTACACTGATGCAAAACAGGGACCATGACATTCAGGCCTTACAGCTGCTGTATAGACAGGATCTGCTGTGTGTCTCATTTTTCATTCCTTCTCACAGATCAGAAGAAGGTTCAATTAAATGATGTCAACCAGGCCAAAAAGGAAAAATAGTGGCCCAGTCATGGAGTGGGGAGGGTGGGAACAGCATGAGAAGTCCACAAAGTGGCCCAATGACAGAGTGATGATGTGCCAGCAGCATGAGGAGACCACAGAGTGACAAGGTGACATAGTGCTGAGGTGGCAGCAGCAACATGAGGAGACCACAGACTGGCAAGGTGACATAGTATGGAGGTAGCAGCAGCAGCATGAGGAGACCTGAGTGGTGAGGTGGCAGCAGCATCAGGAGACCACAGAGTGACCCGGTGACAGAGTGGGGAGGTGGGTGGCAATACCAGTACCAGTTGAAGATGGTGGGTGGCAGTAGGAGAACCTGGCAGCAGGTGTGGCATCAGGCGGGTGGCAACATGAAAATAGTGGGTGAGGCAGATAGCCAGAAGAAACCAGTCTCTTTTGTCAAATTGTTGATGTGGCACCATGGATGATCTAGTCTGATGCATCAGGCATTAATGTTTGAAAATCCTGGCTGATCCACACCTGATTCATCTTGACAAAAGTCAGTCTCTCCCCATTCTAAACACCCGCTCTGATGCCACACTACTGGGCGGGCAGGGAAAACTCTGCCAGTTGCGGCCACAAATTCCAGTTTGGATGCCCAGCAGATCTTCATTGTGGGGTGGCAGGGTGCTGTCCAAGTATGCCTCCACCTGCTGGCTCAGGTCCTGCTCCAGGTCTAGCTGCTGCTGCTGCTGGTGAGTAGTTTTTTCACTATGCGGGTGAAGAAAGCTGCTCATCAGCGACTCTAGACTCAAGTTGCTGCTGATGGAGCTGGTACTGCTTCTACTCCCCTCACCCTGCTACAGCAGCCATGCCAGTGGAATGTGAGCACAGAGGGCCCCCCGGTCAGACCTATGAGAGGATGGATGATGGCACAGATAGACAGCAGCCAACTGACTACATAGGATGTCTCTATAATAGTTCAGTTTGTCCTAAGCTAGCTAATTCCGCAAGCAAGTGGGCATGCATCTGGCCATTTGCGCAGGTGACTCGGAGGGACTACCTGCCTCCATCTCCATTGCATACTGCCACAGTGTATCTGGGTTCTCTGCCTCGTTTTCCTAATCACCCTGTAGCTCCTCTGATGCTCCTGCTCCTCCTCTTCTGTCACCTGTGTAGAAAAAACACCCATTTCACTACACATTGCTTGTGCTCCAATGTCCTCCTCCTCCTCCTTTTCCTCCAGTTCAGCCCCCACAGGACTCATGTGGCCATGAGATGTAGGCGCCACATCTCCAGTCCCCTGGCCAGTCAGATTTACCAGTATCTTTTCCAGTGACTACAGTTCATCCTGTAGTCCTGGGGACTGACAAATAAAGTGGCCACCTCAAGGGGCACGAGCAAACGGCAGGTGTCACGCATGAGCTAACACTGGCTAACATCAAAGTTACACAGGGGAGTACCTCTGTCCACTTGTATAATCAAGAAATTGTCTATGGCCTATTTCTGTTCATATAATCGGTCCAACATATGAAGGGTGGAATTTCAACAGGCTGAAACGTTGCATATCAGTGTATGTTGAGGGATGCCATTCTGTTGCTGCAGCTCAAGAAGGGTGTGCTTTCCAGTGTACAAATGGCTGAAGTGCATGCAGAGTTTCCTGGCCATTTTTAGAATGTCTTGCAGATGAGCAGAAGACTTCAGGAACCGCTTAACAACCAGATTGAACACATGCACTATGCAGGGCGCATGGCTCAGCCCTCCTTGATGAAGCACCAACACCATATTCTTCCCATTGTTGGTCACCATGGTTCCCATTTTGAGTTATTGCTGAGCCATTTCGATTTTTGATGAAGAACACAGAGCAGTTCCTCCCCTGTGTGACTTCATTCACCCAGGCAAATGGGGTGCAGAAAAGCATGACACCACCATGCCCTGCACATGTGGTATGCTGGAGGGGCAATGTGAATTGTCCCTGCAGTGAAGGATGAGGACACGGTGGAGGATGAGGAGGCAGAGGCGGACATTGTTGCAGGACCAACAGCGTAGGAACGTGGAGGCAGAAGCTGTGTCACCTGGCCAAATTGCTGGTGTGGCTGGGCAGAAACCACATTCACCCAGTGGGCCATAAAGGACATGTATTATCCCTGACCGTAGTTACAGCTCCACATGTCGGCGCTGTCATGCACTTTGGCAGACACCGACTGGCTCAAGGACTGGTCCACCTTCTATATATTTTTGCAGGGCTGGTACTGCCTTTTTTGCAAAGAAATGACGGCTTGGGACTCTCCACCTCGGCTCAGCACAAGCCATCATTTCTCTGAAAGTTGCAAAGTCCACCACTTGGAAAGGGACGGACTGCAGTAACAGCAACTTGGCCAGGAGCACGTTCAGCTTCTGCGCCGTTGGATGAGTGCATGCATACTGTTGTCTCTTGGCACTCGCTTTGGTGATCAATTGCTGATGGAATGACTGATGAGGAGAGCAGGAGCATCAGGACCAGCAGATGATGGGAAGGACAGACTGCTCCCTTCGGTTGAGGTGATGGAGACTTGACTGCCTGAAATCGGGTGCGTGCCACTGGGTGTTTCAGCAGTTGCCATGGCAGGCTGGACCACCACATCTGAGCCACAGTTCTCCCAGTCCACTTTATTGTAACGCTTCATATGTTGACGCAGGACTGTGGAGCCAACATTGGCAACCTGGCCACGCTTCACCTTCTGCCCACAGATTTGGCAAATGGCCATGTTCACCTCACCTGGCAGCTTAACAAAAAACTGCCACACCAGCTGAGTAGATGATTTTACCCCCAACACTCCGCATTGACTGACTGCTACTGCTGCACCCCTGAACCACTACTTTCTGGGCAGGTAGGCTCCTGCGAAGCGGATGGTCTATCAGGGCACGTTTGGCTCCCGACC
Organism: Rhinella marina; assembly: GCA_900303285.1. Lineage (NCBI taxonomy): Eukaryota > Metazoa > Chordata > Amphibia > Anura > Bufonidae > Rhinella > Rhinella marina. The sequence goes on along the minus strand of ONZH01024539.1, from coordinate 17,731 downwards.
TCCCACTGCTGCCACCCTGCTGACTCCCGGCCACGCTAATACTTGTCTGGCTGAGGGAACAGAAAATGACAGAGGCAGGTTGAGGACAGGTGAAGGCACAGAACTTGATCCTGGGCCAAGTGTTGTGTCTGAAGAACCCACTGACTTTTGGCTGGGAGTGTCTGATGTCACTTGGGACGAAGTGGATGACCGAGTCAACCATTCGAAAACCGCTGGGTTGCTGGTCAAGACACGACCGCCAGATGACACCAGGAGCTCAGGCCTCACGCTGCGACTCTTGCTGACACGCCCCCTTACTCTGCTGCGACCTGCGCCAGAAACATTTAGGCCTCTGCACTCCCCTGTGCAGAGCCCATCACTTCTCTGTCTGACATAATGCTAGATCAAATGAACAAAAAGGAAATTAATACACCCCAAAAAAGGCTGTATTTTTCTCACTTCACCACACTAAGAAGCGCTTTTTTGGTTGTCCACCAATACACCACAAAAAAGGCTGTACTTTTGTAACCGCACCACTGAACAGCTAATAAATTTTTTCCCCACTAATACACCCAAAAAAAGCTGTACTTTTGTCACTTCGCCACTGAACGGCAAATAATACTTTTACCCCACTAATACACCACAAAAGGCTATACTTTTGTAACTGCATCGCTGAACAGCAAATTATACTTTTCTTTTCCACTAATACGCCCCAAAAAAAGGCTGTACTTTTGTAACAGCACCACTGAATGGCAAATAAGCCCTTTTTTTGTTTTCCACTAATTCACCCCCAAAAAAAGGCTTTAGGACATATAACTGCACTACTGAATGGCAAATAAGACTTTTTTTTACCTCTAATTCACCACAAAAAAAGGCTTTAGAAAATATAACTACACCGCACAAGGGCTAATAAGACAAATATTTCCAAGTACTACACCATGTTAATGGTTGTATCACTCAGCACTTGAACCCAAAACCAAGCAAGGTTTGCTGGAATTACAGAGCTATTATCTATTGCAAACCTGAAAGCAGCAGTATAATGGCAATTTGTATCTCCAGTTAGTGCAGCAAGTTGTAATAGGATTGTACCTATTACCCAGGCTGTACACTCCCTTATTGGACCCTGTTCTCCTTTTATAGTGTGGAATAATTCCTCCCTATCCTATCCCAGCCCTTCTAATGATCTTTTCCTGAACTTCTATAAAGCCAAATAAAAGTTTGAAAGTCTTTCCTAGCACTGTCCCTAGCACATGCTGACGTCTCTCCCTGCAATAAACACACTGGAAAATGGCAGAATCCAAAATGGCTGAGGCTATTTATAGGGCTGTGACATCACAGGGGCTGGCAGCTGATTGGCTGCATGCAGGGCATTGTGGGTGACCCCTCCTCCCCAGAATTCTTTGTTCCATGTCCTAACACGTCCAGTAGCCATTTTAGGGAAAATGCGATTCGATATCATGAAGCGTGAGGAAATTCGGATTCGGTGCTAATCAAATTTTTCCTGAAATTCGGATCGAATTCCATTTTGTCAACTTCGATTCGCTCATCTCTAATTATAATGTGCTATAGCTTTCTGCATCCATACTAACCAAAGACCAAAATAAGTCTAAAAGGCTTGAAGTTTGTTTCATAATACCTTGCTAGATGTGAATGAATTCATATGGCTAGTCACAATAAAAACATATTTCATGGGACTGGAAGTGGTTGAATGCCTCTACAACTGATAATATTATTTATATCATTATGGGGCCTCCAAATGAGTATATCAATCTTAACTTAGAAAAAAAGGCCCCTGTTAAAATTACAGTTTCCCCATGGATTTGAAGAGAACAAATTTTATTTTTTTAATTTTGGGACTTAGATGTTGATGGATGACTTATAGGATCAATAATCAATATCAAATCATGGGGTCCAACAGTCAGCATCCTCATCTATCAGCTGTTTTGTTAAGAGACAGAAATGATACAATGGGCAGGGCCAGAAACAAAAGTGCCCATCCACTATTTAGTTTCCAGTGTAGGTATTCTGCTGCATAACTCTGATTCACTTGAATGGGAGTTGATCTGTGGTACTCAGACTCGGCCACTGCGTAGTGGACAGAGCTTTCTGCCTCTGTCTTCAACCACTGTATAGTTTCCAGTGCTGTTGACTGCCTAAAATAGCTGAATGGTGGAGTGCTGGGAGTCAAACCACCGCTGATCTAATATTGATGACATATTCTGAGGATTTGCCTTCAATATCTAAGTCTTGGAAAACCTCTTTAAAGTAGTTTAAAAAAACTTACAAGGCAGCTTGGAAGATTTTTTGGACAAGGGACTCCGGGAGGTTATAAAGATGCTCAACAATGAACAAATATACTCGCTGATCCTATCAATATTTTCAAAATTTAACTTATTTAAAAAGGGGGGGGGGGCTCTCACTGGAAATCTTGAACAACAAGAAAGTAGAATATATGAATAATGACCACCTCACTTTTCTACACACATAGCCATAAAAATCCCTCCATTGAGACCTACTATATTGCCTCAGGAATAGGATCATTTACTGAATGCCTATAATCTTGGCTTGATGATAGAGAACAACCCCTAGTGAATAGACCTGTAAGTTACAATAAAGACAACAAGGAATTATTAAAAATCCTGAAAAAAATTTCATGGAATGAAATGTTTTCATGGGTAACTTGTGATATCAATGCCGGAAATACTGTATTTTTTGACTATTTCATGCACTTTTTCTTCTCTAAACTGTGCTGAAATCTCCTAGTGTGTCTTATAGTCTAAATTTTGGCAGCTAACAGTGTAGGGAAGCAGGAAACTTTGAGCTTTGTGAGAATAGACGGTTCTTGCAGTGTAGTTATGTAGCAGCAGCAGGTACTTTGCTGTTTATACATAAAGTCAGTTATCTGCTCACTGAATAGTGATATGTTACACACAGACTTGTGTAAAGTGTGCATTTTATTGAGCAGATAGCACACAAATTAGCTCACATAACACAGTAACTCTGCTGCTAGAACCTTCTATCTATGACCCCCATGTTATACAGTGTTCTCTTCACAGTATGATAAGCTAGCCAACCTTACTGCCATACCTATACACACAGTGCAGTCTCCCCATCACCTCGACTCTGCATTATACAGTATATACAGAGGGCAGGTGATGGGGAGAATGAGGGTATGCAATAGACATACATTATATACAGAGTGGAGGTGATGGGGACAGTGAAGGAATAGAGTATTCATACCCTTACTGTCCCATATCACTTCCACTCTGTATATACCATATGTGTACCATAATTTACCCCCATTACCTTCTCTCAGGGTCCGCCATCACATCCACTGCATATACTGTACTTTATACCCTCACTGTCTGCTATCATCTCCACTCTGTATATAATGTATACACTCATGGTCCCCTGTCACTTCCACTCAGTATATGGTGTATGTATAGCCTTACCCCCAATACCTCTAATCTATATACAGTATACTGTACTGTATACCCTTACTATGGGCCATCCCTTCCACTCTGTATATATTATATACCATCAGTGTCCATCATCACATGGGCACTTTGGCTGGCAAAATCAAGCAGAATCTGAAAAAAGTGAGGGGCACGTGGCCAGCATACTGATGTGTTAACCGATATATAAAGTAAACATTTTTCCCCTGATTGTATCCTTCTGATTAGTGGTGAATCTTAGGGTCCAAAAATATAGTACATCTATTCCACATTAGAAAGTATTAACTGCACTTGCTGATCAATTACAAAAATGCACAAATTATTCTGCCAAACTAAATGTATTCCTAATGGTCCCTTTGTTTTATAGTACATTACCAGGGTTGTTCTGTGTTCTATGTTAAAACAGATCTGACAACCAAAGGATCTTAGAAATACAGATCAAAGTATTTTCTGTGCTTCAACATCTCTACTAATAAAAAACCCCACCACACACACAACAGCGTAGCTTATAACTCTGCTCCTGGAAACCATAAGATATAGTATCTTGAAAAGGTATTTACACTCCTTGAACTTTTCCACATTTTTTCATGTTACACCCACAGACTTAAAAGAATTTTATTGGGATTTTCAGTGATAGACCAACACAAAGTAGCAAACATATGTGAAGTGAAAAGAACATGATACATGGCTTTCAAAATTTTTGATAAATAAAAATCTGAAAAGTGTGTCATGCATTTGTATTCAGCCAGTGTACCAATTGCCTTCAGAAGTCATAAAATTAGTAGATAGACCCCCCCCCATGTATAATTTATTCTCAGTATAACTAAAGCTGATCTGTGAAAGCCTTAGAGGTTTGTTATAGACCAAGGAACACACCAAACAGGTCAGGGAAAGGTTTTGGAGAAGTGTAAAGCAGAGTTAGGTTATAAAAAATATTCAAACTTCTGAACTTCTCATGAAGCACTGTTCAAGCCATCATCCAAAAATGGAAGGAGTATGGTACAACTGCAAACCTACCAAGACATCACCATCCACCTAAACTGACAGCCCAGGCAAGGCCAGCACTAATTAGAGAAGCCGCCACGAGGGCCCATGCTCACTCTGGAGGAGCTGCACAGGTCCACAGCTGAGATAGGAGAATCTGTCCGCAGGAAAACTATTAGTTGTGTACTCCAGAAAACTGGTCTTTATGGAGGAAAGGCAAGAAAAAAGCCATTTTTTGAAAGTAAGCCATAAGAAGCCCCATTTGCAGTTTGTCACAAGTCATATAGGGGACATAACTAACATGTGGAAGAAGGGGCTCGGATCGGATGAGACCAAAGTTGACATTTTTTGGCCTAAATACAAAACACTATGTGTGGTAGAAAGATAACACTGCACATCACCCTATTCACACCATCCCTACCAGTAAACATGGTGGTGGCAGCATCATGCTGTGGGGATGCTTTTCTTCAGCAGGGACAGGGAAGCTGGTCAGAGCTGATGGGAAGAAAACCTGTTACAAGCTGCAAAAGACTTGAGACTGGGATAGAGGTTCACCTTCCAGCAGGACAATGATCCTAAACATACAGCCAGAGTTACAATGGAATGCCCCAGTCAAAGTCCAGAGCTAAATCCCATTGACAATCTGCGGCAAAGCTTGAGTATTAGTGTTCACAGATGCTCTCCAATCAATCTGACTGGGCTTTAGCTATTTTGCAAAGAAGAATGGGCAAAAATTTCTGCCTCTAAGTTTGCAAGGCTGGTAGAGACATACCCCAAAAGACTTGCAGCTGTAATTGCAGCAAAAAGTGGTCCTAAAAAGTATTGACTCAGAGGGTCTGGATTCAAATGCATGCAACACTTTCCAGATTTTTATTTATTAAAGATTTTAACTATGCATCATTTCTTTTCACTTCACACATATTTGCTACTTTGTGTTGGTCTATGACATAAAATTCCAGTAAAATACAATTAAGTTTGTGGGTGTAACATGAACAAATACGGAAAAGTTCAGAGGGTATCAATACTTTTTCAAGGCACTGTATATGTCATTTATATCAAAACAACCATAAAGAAGACATATTTTAAACACAAGTATTTTAGTTGTACTCTGTGCTATTAAAAAAAAATTTGAAAAACATACTATTTTCTCCGTTTTTTACCATTCCCGATGTATCATCAAAAAAGGTACAAAATAATCAAACAGGAAAGAATATATGGCTTTCAAAGACAGATATACTAATACAACTAAAATGTGCCTGTTCAGGATGGGAAACAAATGGCCCAGCTTGAACTAGTTAAGAATGGAAATTCTGGCTTGCTGATTCATTTGCCATGTACTTGCAAACTACACTGTAAAATTAGGGAAAAAGCAAGGTTATAATATGTAAAGGTAAGGAATCACACTTATTTCTAAAGAAAAGTCAATAAATCCTTTCTGAAACTACGGTAGAAGTACAACAAAAGAATTGATATCTACTGTACCATATTTTTCGACCCCATAAGACGTACTACCAGTGCTTCATATGGGGTGAATACTGATTCATAAGTACCGGAGGACCGAGATTCCGTGAATACAGTGTATCCCACTACCCCCCCCCCCAGAGGCTCTGTACTCAATCGCTTATTGGTCCTCTGACTGCGCACAGAGTGAGGAAGTTGTGTGAAGTAATTTAATAATCTTATTGGTTAAAAAAAATGTAATTAAGCCTTACTGTTCCGGTTGTCCCCAAGGAGAGGTGATTCATTTGTTGCGTTAGAGGGCCAATCATATTAGCCGGCTGCATTGACATGGTATGGTCCATCGTTGGTGTTATAACAGCACCCTACAGTTAAAATGAAAAAGATGATAATGTTTGACACCACAAAAACATATTTCACTAATATTATGGGCAAATTCCATGCAGTACTAAACAGTTGAATAGATGTCAGTGGAAGTGAGACCATAAGAGTTAATCTGAAAATCTAATGAAACAAGCATGTTTTGTTTTTGTTTTTTTCACCCTTTCAGTATCGAGCCACTTTTCACCTTAAATCCCAGGCCGATTTTTGCAAATCTGACATGTGTCACTTTATGTGGTAATAACTTTAGAACGCTTTTACTTATCTATGCCATTCTGAGAATGTTTTCTCGTGACACATTGTACTTCATGACAGTCATAAATTTGAGTCAATATACAGTACAGACCAAAAGAGTTCAAAGAGTTTTCTGTATTTTCATGACTATGAAAATTGTAGATTCACACTGAAGGCATCAAAACTATGAATTAACACATGTGGAATTATATACTTAACAAAAAAGCGCGAAACAAGTGAATATATGTCTTATATTTTAGGTTCTTCAAAGTAGCCACCTTTTGCTTTGATTACCTCTTGAAGCTCATCAAGAGAATGCCAAGAGTGTGCAAAGCAGTAGTCACCTGAAATGGCATTCCAACAGTCTTGAAGGAGTTCCTAGAGATGCTTAGAACCTGTTGGCCCTTTTGCCTTCACTCTGTGGTCCAGCTCACCCCAAACCATCTTGGTCTGGTGACTGTGGAGGCCAGGTCATCTGGCGTAGCACCCCATCACGCTCCTTCTAGGTCAAATAGCCCTTACACAGCCTGGAGGTGTGTTTGGGGTCATTGTCCTGTTGATAAATAAATGATGGTCCAACTAAACGCAAACCGGATGGAATAGCTTGCCACTGCAAGATGCTGTGGTAGCCATGCTGGTTCATTATGCCTTCAATTTTGAATAAATCCCCAACAGTGTCACCAGCAAATCACCCCCACACCATCACACCTCCTCCATGTTTCACGGTGGGAACCAGGCATGTAGAGTCCATCCGTTCACCTTTTCTGCTTCGCACAAAGACATGGTGGTTGGAACCAAAGATCTCAAATTTGGACTCATCAGACCAAAGCACAGATTTCCACTGGTCTAATGTCCATTCCTTGTGTTCTTTAGCCCAAACAAGTCTCTTCTGCTTGTTGCCTGTCCTTAGCAGTAGTTTCCTAGCAGCTATTTTACCATGAAGGCCTGCTGCACAAAGTCTCCTCTTAACAGTTGTTGTAGAGATGTGTCTGCTGCTAGAACTCTGTGTGGCATTGACCTGGTCTCTAATCTGAGCTGCTGTTAACCTGTGATTTCTGAGGCTGGTGACTCGGATGAACTTATCCTCTGCAGCAGAGGTGACTCTTGGTCTTCCTTTCCTGGGGCGGTCCTCATGTGAGCCAGTTTCTTTGTAGCGTTTGATGGTTTTTGCGACTGCACTTGGGGACACTTTCAAAGTTTTCCCAATTTTTCGGACTGACTGACCTTCATTTCTTAAAGTAATGATGGCCACTCGTTATCCTTTACTTAGCTGCTTTTTTCTTGCCATAATACAAATTCTAACAGTCTATTCAGTAGGACTATCAGCTGTGTTTTCACCTGACGTCTGCCCAACACAACTCATAGTCCCAACCCCATTTATAAGGCAAGAAATCCCACTAATTAAACCTGACAGGGCACTCCTGTGAAGTGAAAACCATTTGGTGACTACCTCTTGAAGCTCATCAAGAGAATGCCAAGAGTGTGCAAAGCAGTAATCAAAGCAAAAGGTGTCTACTTTGAAGAACCTACAGTCATGGCCAAAAGTTTTGAGAATGATACAAATATTAATTTTTACAAAGTCTACTGCTTCAGTTTTTATAATGGCAATTTGCAATTTCCAGAATGTTATAAAGAGTGATCAGCTTAACAGCAATTACTTGCAAAGTCAATATTTGCCTAGAAAATGAACTTTATCACCCAAAACACATTTCAACATCATTGCAGCCCTGCCTTAAAAGGACCAGCTAACATCGTTTCAGTGATTGCTCCATTAACACAGGTGTGGGTGTTGATGAGGACAGGGCTGGAGATCAATCTGTCATGATTAAGTAAGAATGACACCACTGGACACTTTAAAAGGAGGCTGGTGCTTGGCATCATTGTTTCTCTTCTGTTAACCATGGTTATCTCTAAAGAAACACGTCCAGTCATCATTGCACTGCACAAAAATGGCCTAACAGGGAAGAGTATCGCAGCTAGAAAGATTGCACCTCAGTCAACAATCTATCGCATCATCAAGAACTTCAAGGAGAGAGGTTCCATTGTTGCCAAAAAGGCTCCAGGGCGCCCAAGAAAGACCAGCAAGCGCCAGGACCGTCTCTTAAAAGTGTTTCAGCTGCGGGATCGGGCTACCAGCAGTGCAGAGCTTGCTCAGGAATGGCAGCAGGCAGGTGTGAGTGCATCTGCACGCACTGTGAGGAGGAGACTCTTGGAGCAGGGCCTGGTCTCAAGGAGGGCAGCAAAGAAGCCACTTCTCTCCAGAAAAAACAGCAGGGACAGACTGATATTCTGCAAAAGGTACAGGGAGTGGACTGCTGAGGATTGGGGTAAAGTCATTTTCTCTGATGAATCCCCTTTTCGATTGTTTGGGACATCTGGAAAACAGCTTATTCGGAGGAGACGAGGTGAGCGCTACCACCAGTCTTGTCTCATACCAACTGTAAAGCATCCTGAAACCATTCATGTGTAGGGTTGCTTCTCAGCCAAGGGAATCAGCTCTCTCACAGTCTTGCCTAAAAACACAGCCATGAATAAAGAGTGGTACCAGAATGTCCTCCGAGAGCAACTTCTCCCAACCGTCCAAGAGCAGTTTGGCGATCAACAATGCCTTTTCCAGCATGATGGAGCACCTTGCCATAAAGCAAAGGTGATAACTAAATGGCTCAGGGAACAAAACATAGAGATTTTGGGTCCATGGTCTGGAAACTCCCCAGATCTTAATCCCATTGAGAACTTGTGGTCAATCATCAAGAGACAGGTGGACAAACAAAAACCTACAAATTCTGACAAAATGCAAGCATTGATTGTGCAAGAATGGACTGCTATCAGTCAGGATTTGGTCCAGAAGTTGATTGAGAGCATGCCAGGGAGAATTGCAGAGGTCCTGAAGAAGAAGGGTCAACACTGCAAATATTGACTTGCTGCATTAACTCATTCTAACTGTCAATATAAGCTTTTGTTACTCATAATATGATTGCAATTATATTTCTGTATGTGATAAAAACATCTGACAAACACACATAAAAACCAGAGGGCAGCAGGCAGCATCATGTGAAAATATAATATTTGTGTCATTCTCAAAACTTTTGGCCATGACTGTAGAATATAAGACATATTTTCAGTTGTTTCACACTTTTTTGTTAAGTATATAATTCCACATGTGTTAATTCATAGTTTTGATGCCTTCAGTGTGAATCTACAATTTTCATAGTCATGAAAATACAGAAAACTCTTTGAATGAGAAGGTGTGTCCAAACTTTTGGTCTGTACTGTATTTCACCTTTATTTATGAAAAAATCCCAAATTTAACAAAAATTTTGAAAAATTTACAAATTTTCAAATGTCAATTTCTCTACTTTTAAAATACATAGTAATACCTCCAAAATAGTTATTACTTTACATTCCCCATATGTCTACTTTATGTTGGCATCATTTTGTAAATGTCATTTTATTTTTTTAGGATGTTAGAGGGCTTAGAAGTTTAGAAGCAATTTTTCAAATTTTCAACAAAATTTCTCAAACCATATTTTTGAGCACCAATTCAGATATAAAGTGATTTTGTGAGATTTACCTAATGGAAACCCCCCATAAATTAACCCATTTTAGAAACTACACCCCTCAAGTTATGAAAAACTGATGTTACAAACTTTATTAACCCTTGAGGTGTTCCACAAGAATTAAAGGAAAATAGAGGTGACATTTCAAAATTTCACTTTTTTGGTAGATTATTCATGTTAATTTTTTTCTTGCAACACAGCAAAGGTTAACAGCAAACTAAACCTCAATATACATTACTCTGATTCTGCAGTTTACAGAAATACCCCATATGTGGTGGTAAACATCTCTATGGGTTTGTGGCAGTGGTCAGAAGGAAAGGAGCGTCATACGGATTTTGGAGGCAGATATTGCTAGAATAGTTTTTAGGCACCAAGTGACCCCGTTTTGGAAACTACACCCTTCAACGAATATATTAAGTGGGGTACTGGCCACTTTAACCCCCTAAGCGTTTTACGGAATTTGGAAACATTTGGCTATGAAAATGAAAAGTTTCATTTCTTCCAATAAAAATGAATTTTTTTTCATTTTCACAAGGGGTAAGCACCCTATAATTCGTTACTCATTTTCGCCTGAATACGGCCACACCCCATGTGTGGTGGTAAACAGCTGTGGGGGCACATGGCAGGACTCAAAACAGAAGGAGCGCCATATGGATTTTACAACTCAGATTTTGATGGATTGGTTTGCGAGAGCCATTGATTTTTATTTTTTTGAGTTATTGTCTTATGTGGGGGCTCATTTTTTGCGGGACGAGATGACGGTTTGATTGGTACCATTTTGGGGTACATAAGACTTTTTGATCACTTGGTATTACACTTTTTGTGAGTCAAGGTGAAAAAAATAGCTGTTTTGGCATGGTTTAAAAAAAAAAATTTACAACATTCACCTGGGGGGTGCTATCTCATGTAATATTATTATAGAGCAGGTTGTTACGGACATGGCGGTACCCAATATGTCTAACTTTTTTTATTTTTGGAAAGTTTTACATATTAGATTTATTTTTGAACATAATAAAATCTTTTTTTGTGTGTTGCCATTTTCAGAGTGCCATATTTTTTTTATTTTTCGGGCGATTGACTCAGGTAGGGTATCATTTTTGCGGGATAAGATGACGGTTTGATTGGTACCCTTTTGGGTTAAATACGCCTTTTTGATCGCCTGCTATTACACTTTTTGTGAGGCAAGAGGGAAAAATGGTTGTTTTGGCATAGTTTTTTAAAAAAAAACTTGGCACAGCCGGACCCCCACCGCTGATTGGGTGGGCGCAGCTCCTGCGCCCGCCCGATCAGAGCTTGTGTCCTGGCTTTTTGCGCCGTACATGTACGGCACTGGGAGTCTAAGGGTTAAATAGAAGCACTTGATTTATTTATTTATTTATTTACTATTTACTTTTATTTATTTATTATGTATTTATTTTTTTGTGGGGGGTGTAGCATTTTATTTATACAACATGCCTACACAGAAGGCGCAAATTATTGTTACAGTGACAACAATAATAAAACAAAAATAAGATACATTTAATGTGTGTAAATATTCAGAATCTGAAAGTAAACACCTTGTGGAGCTTCTTTTGCTGCAATTACAGATACAAGTCTTTTAGGAGAACACCTTTATTACCTTAGCACATCTAGTCACTGGGATTTTTGCCCATTCTTCCAGATGAAACTGCTTGAACAACTTCAAGTTGCATTGATGTATAGAAGTTTTCAAGCTGTGCCATAGATTATTAATTGGATTGAGGTATGTGCTTTGACTAGGTCATTCCAAGAAGGGGTTGTCCCATCTCACACATTGGTAGCATATCGCTAAGTTATGCCACCCATGTCAAATAGGTGTGGGGCCCCCAAAGCAAAGGAGATGCACTTGGCTATTTCCAGAACTCCCTTGGAAGTGAATCAAGAGTGCCACGGGCAAGAGTGGGCACCTCTCCATTCACCTCTATGGGAGTTCGGGAAATAGCTGAGCAGGTGCTCGGATATTTTTGTCACTGTCATAGAAGTGAATGGAGGGTGGTCACATTGATGCAGTGGTCCCTTGTTCACTTTGGGATCCCCATTCTAGAGATAGGTGCAGGTCCCATCTTTGGAACCTGCACCTATCTGACATTGGTGGTATATCCTTGAGATATGCCACCGATATGTGATATGCATCAACCCCTTTAAACCGCTCCCTGGTAGCTATAGCAGAATGTTTAGAGTTGTTGTTTGCTGGAAGGTGAATCTCCATCCCAATCTTAAATCTTTGGCAGACTGAAACAGGATTTCCTCAGAAACTGTCCTGGTTTTACAGCCACCCATCTTTCATTCCATCCTGTCTAGTTTTTCAGTTCCTGCCAATGAAAAGCATCCCAATATCATGATGCTGTAGCCCCCTTGTTTCACTGTGGAAATGATGTTCTTGGGGTGATAGTAATTGTTGGGTTTGCACCACACATAGCAATTCTTATTATTTAAAAAAAAAGTTAAATTTTAGTCTCAATCTTCTTCCATATAGATAACCTTCTGTATCTCGGGAGCTTGCCCTGCTATTTGACAACTATTTATTCCATTGTGACAATTTGTACTATTTTGTCATGTCTATTGCATATAATCTAACTTAAAATCAGTTTTAAATCCAGTTTTAAATAAAAAGAAAAAACGTGTAAAAACATCAAGGAGGTGATTATTCATACACAAGACTGCTGTCAGCATACTCTAAATCTGCAACTTCTCCCAGGGTTTTGCTAGTCCCTGAACAAATAACAAACGTAGAGAAAACAGGCAAACTGATTCAGAGAATGCCAAAAGGAATGCTTTATTAAACCATAGAGAAGACCCAAACTACCAGAATAATCCTGGACAAACAGCTAGAAAACAGTGACAGATATAGAACCACTGGGCCAAGTGACTGGTTTAACTTAGGGCCAAACCCTTAGGGCATTATTTCAGTGCTCCCCTGGTTTTCACTCTTTAAGGGCCCATTTAGACGGCTGTATTATTGCGCTGCAGAACACATGACTGGGCGCCCCATTCAAAATGCCTATACTTGTCCGCTGTTGCGGACAAGTATAGGACATGCTTTATCTTTTTTATGCGGAGCCGCGGCACGGAGCTGGCTGCCCGCTCCCATAGAGGTGAATGGGGCCACATCTATTCCGCAATATTGTGGAGTAGATGCTGCCCCATTTATACGTCGTGTGAATGGGGCCTAACCCTTATACAGGCATCTAGTCTTCGCCGCAGGGGAGTGACTAGATCGCTACCTCCTGGGATAGTACACTTAGCAGAAATCTGCATGAAAACAGATGCTGGTGAAGTAACAAAACCAGGAACACAGGCAAACAAACAGGAACCCAAACAAACATGCAACATAGGACACTGTTCAGACACAGACCAAGTAATAGGAACACAGTCAAGCCACATTGTCGGGAACCCATGAGGAACTGGATACAAGGAGCATACTCACATCCTCACTAACAGACAGGACAAACTCAGAGATATACAGACATACAGGGAGCATGGTGTACACAAGCAGACCAGTACGTGCAGACAACATAGAAACATGCCTGCACCCCATGCTTAACTAGGTGCATCACAGTCACAGAAGAATATACAAAACATGAAGACATAGAAGCATGCCTTGACCCCATAGGGAACTGGGTGCATGGCGATAACAGATGAGACATGGTAACATGCCTGGACCCCATGTGGAACTGACTGCATGGTGCTCACAGATGGAAATATACTAAGACAAAGTAACTTAGTAGAAACTCTCAGACAGACTAAGTCATGGAGACATTGAACAAACTCAAACACAGACTAAGACCTAGTGACATTGATGAAATATCAGGCTGACCACACAAGTCAGGGTAGTATGGCAAACACAGGATTCCTTGAGACAGACTGCTGTCAGGCACACAGCTCACAGGTCTTAATATAAGGGTAATTACAACACCTGACCACCTGGTATTTAGACACACAGATTAAGAAAACATTAACCCTACATAAACACAGAAAGCATTCAAGTCACAGGACATGGTTCACCCACTAGAAGACTGCAGCTAGCATGCACCACCCAGGAAACCAGCATAGACGGTTAACAGCCCGCAGCCAGAATGCAAGAGTGCATGCATACATTAAACTGCAGTATGAAATCCTCACGTCCTTCACCACTCTGGTTAGTAGCACTAAGGCCACCCAGGGACCCTGATTACATCTGGGGACTAACAATTGTGAGCTGCAGAAAACAGGTGCAAGCTCACAGATAGCAAACCTATCAGATGCAGGAAAATAGAACAAGAAAGGTTTAAAGCCTGGAGAATCAGTAGAAGCGTAAACAGTAGACAGCAGTAGACAAGGGGTACATCGTGGAACACGGTACATCGTCTAAAACGCCGGTCTTAATAAATGTGCCCATAAATCTCCAAAAACATATATCTAAGGTAAAGTTTTGTCCTATGCCCTGTACATTATGGCATACCGCCTGTACTTGTGTTTACAAATGAGCAGCTTGTAAATGAAAAGTAGATGAGCCCTTTGGGGCTGATGAGTTTAAATGAAGCACGCTAAGATTTTAATGACAGTAACAATCAAATAACGTATTTTCTACAGTCCTATTTAAAAAAGAACATGAATATTACATAAGAAATATGTGATCACTAGGCTAAATTCACAAACTTAGCAGCTCCTTTTTCAGGCTGAATTGCAAATGAACAAGGGAGAAAGCACAAAAATTGAAATAATTACGCTGTGAAGGAAGTAAGGATCCTTGCTACTTCCCAGCCCGGGCCCCAAAGCAGCCGCTTCCCCTGCTTCCCCAATAGCAACCCCACTAGGCAGAGTAGCCTGGGTATACCCTTATATGTAGCTATTCATGACAAATTAATTCGTAACAATTACAATTTCTTGGTAACTTCGACGAAGCTGGCAAATCAATTTTTTCAAAATTTCATCTCTAGTATTTTTAATGGGACATCTTTTTGTCTACTACATTTACCGTATTTTTCGCCTTATAAGACGCACCTGTCCATAAGACGCACCGAGGTTTTAGAGGATAAAAATAAGAAAAAAAATATTTTGAACTAAAAAGTGTGTTAAAATGTTTAATAAAATATCAAAACTGTATTTTAACTAAATAAATATGAATAGCAGCATCAGCAACAACAAACAAGTGAGGATAGACCAGGACATTACAGTGTATCTCTAATTATCAGGGAACCCTATGAATTCCTCCTCACTGCTGTCCACATTTACAATGCTCAATTCGTCAGAATCATCTTCAGCATCTTCATCATCTTCAGGGTCTTCATAACACAGGCTGTCTTCTGATCCATCTAAGGCGTTGCTGATGCCACATTTTTTGAAGGATTTTATGATTATCTCATCCTTCACAGCTTCCCATGAGGACTTCACCCACTCGCACACTTGGGTGATGGTGGGCCTCTTCATCCGTCCAGTGGGTGTCAGGTCATGATTCGACGCTGCCATCCACTTGCTCCATTCCTTTCTCATGAACACTTTGAATGGTTTGTTGATTGAAATGTCTAGCGGCTGTAACTGGCTGGTAAGACCCCCAGAGATCACAGCTAGGTGTGTCTTGGCTTCCTTAAACAGATTTTTTGTGTTTTCCGTTATGTGTGCCCTAAACTGATCAAGTACCAGCAGGGCCGGTTTCTTCAGAAGCCCTCCAGGGCGTTTTGATCACACCTTCTCTATCCATATCCGCATCCCATTCTCGTCCATCCACCCTTTCTCATGAACATGGACAATCACTCCTCTTGGAATTGCCTCTTTTGGCATGTTCTTCCTTTTGAATATTAGCATTGGTGGAAGCTCGGTGCCATCTGCGCAGCAGGACAACACAACAGTGTAATGGGTCTCCTCATGTCCTGTTGTTTTCACTGTTACGGTTTTTGCCCCTCTAACATCAACGGTCCTGTTTGATGGAACATCAAAGGTTAACGGGACTTCATCCATGTTTCCAATCTGGCCTATTTCATAGCCATATTTCTTCCTTGCGTCAAGAACAAATTTGTGAAATGATACAATCTTGGATTTGTACTCCTTAGGCATCTTTTGTGCAATTCTTGTCTTGGTACGCATTGCAAGGCCACATCTCCTCATAAACCTGTAGCACTACGATGCTGATCCGGTGAAGTCGTCAATGCCTCTCAGCAGCAAGACGCTTGGCTTCATAAATGATCATTTTTGTAGATACACAGAAGCCGTTGTTCCTGTGACGTGTGATCCACTCTTTCATGTCTTCGTCTAGCTGTGGCCACTTTGCAGCACACCCACGAAAAGTGTGCTTGCTTTTATCTGCTTTTTCCAACTGATCCTCTTGTTTCCTCCATTCACGAATCATCTTTTCAGTTGGAGGCGGCCTGAAATGTCTCTCAGCAGCCCTGTTTCCATGCTCTTTGGCGTATTTTATCACCTCCAGTTTGAAAGGAATTTTATAAGAAAGCCTTTTCTGCTTTGACATCATTCAGAAAGACTATGGAGACTATGGAAACTTTCTGCAACAGAATACAGTAATGGAAGAACTGTCAGCACTACAATTATGGGAGCCTGTAGCTAAGAACATCAGTGGGTGGCAATGTTATGGGGATCTGCTGCTGACACTTATGGGGGGATCTGCCACAATCTGCTGCTGACAAAATGTTATGGAGGGGGATCTGCAACTGACACTTATGGGGGGCATCTGCCGCAATCTGCTACTGACACAATGTTATGGGGGAATCTGCCACTGACACTCATGGCGGACATCTGCCGCAATCTGATGCTGACAAAATGTTATGGGAGGATCTGCCTCTGACACTTACCATATGTGGGCATCTGCCCAATCTGCTGCTGACACAATGTTATGGGGGGGGGGATCTGCCGCAGTCTGCTGTTGACACAATGTTATGGGGGGATCTACCACTGACACTTATGGGGGGCATCTGCCGCAATCTGCTGCTGACACAATGTTATGGGGGGAGATCTGCCATAATCTGCTGACACAATATTATTGGGTGGGGGGATCTGCAGTAGACAATTATTGGAAAAGAGGGGGTCACACTTTAATAAGGGGGTCACCTAAGCTACCATAAATTCAGACATGCGTGGAGCACGGTCTATGAAATCTCGGACCTTACTTCTTTCTGAGGACAGGAGCACATTGCGTCATTCGTTGCTATGACACTGTGCGTTTCCTGAGGCCGCCACTGTACAGCGATACACTCATACAGTGTATGACTGTAGAGCGGCAGCCTCAGAAAGCGCACGGCGTCATAGCAACCAATGACGCTGTGCGCTCCTGCCATCAGAAGGAGCACGGTCCGTGATTTCACAGACCATGCTCCACGCACGTCTGAATTGAGCCTTAGGAGTGGGGTCACTTTATTAGGGGAGTCACTATTAGGAGTGGGGTCACTTTATTGGGTGGGGGGGCACTTTATTAGGGGGGGTCACTATATTGGGGGGAGGGTCACTTTATTAGTACCTTATGTACGGTATGCCTTTCTGGCAGGCACAGTTCTCGGCACCTGGAATCAAGGGCAGTTACAAGCCTGAGAGAGGCGGAGCAGGCATGTGTGATAGGAAAGCCTGCTCCGCCCCTCGTCTGCTGGCTCCCGCGCTGCCTGCTCTCACGCTGCCTCCTCCTCCTCACAGCGCATCCCTACACCGGCAGCAATGGCGACCAGCCCTGCTTCCCGCTAT
>ONZH01024538.1:0-32909 GCA_900303285.1 Rhinella marina | reverse complement strand
TGTCGCCTTGATTATAGCAGAAACAATACACCGGATGTCAGGTATTTGGAATACACAAACATTATACAGCACACGCTACGCAGGTGGTGTTTAGGTCAGGCAAACTTGCACAATTTTTGCCCCCCCCCAAATATAAAATATTGAAGCCAGATATAAAAATAGTCCTTAAAAGGACTTTTTGGTCTTTTAAACAGAAAAACTAGCCCTGCCTAGCGAATTTCTATCCCTACACTATCTGTCCCTCCTTGCAGCAGCTCTCCCTGACTCGGACTGAACCGGGTCACATGCCACTGGGTGTCCATTCCTCGTTGTTCTGTATGACCCAGACTCAGTAACTTCATATAATCAATCTTGCAGTTGTGTTTCTCTTCAGCTATTTCATCATTGGTGTTGAGAGCTATTATTATTCTACATATAATAGTCCGTTGAAATGAGAAAACCCAAGCACTTCTCACCCATGTTGACCTTCTCTTCCGGAGAGCAGAAGCATTTATGATAGATTACTCACTGCTGCTGTAGCTACCTTTGGCCTCCATTTCAGTAATGTGTTTGATGTAAAATTTCAGGTGCATAAACCGTGCAGTTACAATGCTGTTAACAGCTGACACTTGTTGGATATATGCGAAATATGAATTAGGTGATGCCTGGTTACATATGTAACTGATTGATTCTATGAAAGTTTCAATCACTGTTTACACATTTGTTTTAGAAACACAGACATTTCTTAAATCTAAGCCTTGTGAGACTTACTATAAAGACAAATGTGGCCACTGACAACTGTGCATGTAAATACTGTATCACCAGTTTTAGTTTTATTTGTTTGTTTCAAATCTGTAGAAGTGAAATAATGTGTATGATGTTACATTTTGTGTCGCAATTAGAGATGAGTGAGCACTAAAATGCTTGGGTGCTCGTTATTCGAGACGAACTTTTCCCAATGCTCGGGTGCTCGTTTCGAATAACGAACCCCATTGAAGTCAATGGGAGACTCAAGCATTTTTGCGGGGGACCAAGGCTCTGCCTAGGGAAGGCTGGGTGAAAACCTGGAAACATCAGAAAATGATGGAAACACCACGGAAATGGACAGGAAACAGCAGGGGCAGCATGCATGGATGCCTCTGAGGCTGCCTAATCCCACCATTACCCCAAATTCTCAGGCAACAGCCTGGTGGTTACCCTCATGGCAATTGTGCTCACCCAGACCAAGAAAGGCAAGGCACATACCCATCACAGGGAAGCACCCAACTAGGTGCAAAGAAAAATTGTTTAGAGAGAGGGCCTGTAGGTAAACCTCCGGAAAAATTGTTTGGAGAGAGGGCCTGTAGGTGGACCTCCGGAAAAATTGTTTGGAGAGAGGGCCTGTAGGTGGACCTCCGGAAAAATTGTTACAGAAAGGGCCTGTAGGTGGACCTCCGGAAAAATTGTGGTAAAAGAGTGCCAGTTGGACCTCTAAAAAAATGGCTTTTTTTGGGTTAGCGTTAGGCAAAGACGACAAGGAGGAGGAGGAGTAGGAGGAGTAGAGAAGAGGAATCGGATACATAAGTAATGTTAATCTTTAGCTGCTTTCCCCCGGAGGAGATTTGAATTCCGGTGAAATCCAGGCTTTGTTCATTTTAATAAGCGTCAGCCTATCAGCGCTGTCAGTTGACAGGCGTGTACGCTTATCGGTGATGACGCCACCAGCTGCACTGAATACCCGCTCTGACAATACGCTAGCGGCAGGGCAGGCCAGCACCTCCAAGGCGTACAGCGCCAGTTCAGGCCACGTGTCCAGCTTTGAAACCCAGTAGTTGTATGGAGCAGAGTGATCGGTCCGGACATTGGTATGGTCAGCTAGGTACTCCCTCACCATCTTTCTGTAAAGCTCACCCCTACTCTGCCTAGACTGGGGACAGGTGACAGTGTCTTGCTGGGGTGACATAAAACTGGCAAAGGCCTTGGAGAGCGTTCCCCTGCCAGTGCTGGACAAGCTGCCTGCTCGCCTCCTCTCCCCCGCTACTTGGCCCACAGAACCATGCCCTCTGCCACTAGCGGCGTCAGATGGGAAGGATTGTTTCAGCTTGTGCACCAGGGCCTGTTGATATTGATTCACTCTCATACTCCTTTCCTCTACAGGGATGAGAGTGGAAAGGTTCTGCTTGTACCATGGGTCCAGGAGAGTGAACACCCAGTAATCAGTGTTTGAAAAAATGCTTCTAATGCGAGGGTCACGGGATAGGCAGCCTAACATGAAGTCTGCCATGTGCGCCAGAGTCCAAACACGCAAGAATTCCCTCTCCTCACTGGCCTGACTCTCCATTTCCTCCTCCTCCTCCAAGTCCTCCTCTTCAGCCCATACACGCTCAAGAGTTAAGGACTGAGCACTGGTACCCTCTTCTGTCTCGCCGACATTCTCCTCCTCTTCCTCCTCATCCTCCTCCTCCGATACACGCTGAGAAACAGACCGGAGGGTGCTCTGGCTATCAAGCGACGTATCTTCCTCCACCGTCTCTTGTGACAAGCGCAAAGCATTCGGCTTCATGCTGAGCAGTGAGTTTTTCAACAGGCAAAGCAGCGGGATGGTGAGGCTGATAATGGCGGCATCGCCACTGACCATCTGTGTTGACGCCTCAAAGTTGCTCAACACCTGGCAGATATCAGACATCCACGTCCACTCCTCATTGTAGACTTGAGGAATCTGAGTGACCTGACTACCAGTTCTGGTGGAAGTTGACATCTGGCAGTCTATAATCGCTCTGCGCTGCTGGTAAACTCTGGATAACATGCTTAATGTTGAATTCCATCTTGTGGGCACGTCGCACAACAGTCGGTGAGCGGGCAGTTGTAGGCGGCATCTGTGGTCGACTTGCGGAAATGTGCACAGATACGGCGCACCTTGGTGAGCAAATCAGACAGATTGGGGTATGTCTTGAGGAACCTCTGAACTATTAGATTGAACACGTGGGCCAGGCATGGCACATGTGTCAGTCTGCCGAGTTGCAGAGCCGCCACCAGGTTACGCCCGTTGTCACACACAACCATGCCTGGCTTGAGATTCAGCGGTGCCAGCCACAGATCGGTCTGCGCCGTGATGCCCTGTAACAGCTCTTGGGCGGTGTGCCTTTTCTCACCTAAGCTCAGCAGTTTGAACACCGCCTGCTGGCGCTTACCCACGGCACTGCTGCTGCGCCTAGAGCTACCGACTGAAGGCGCCGTGCCCACGGATGGTAATTCGGAGGAGGAGGGGTCGGAAGAGGCATAGTACGTTTGAGAGACCGTGACCGAGGTAGGCCCCGCAATCCTCGTTGTGGGCAGTACATGAGCAGCCCCAGGGTCAGACTCGGTCCCAGCCTCCACCAAGTTAACCCAATGTGCCGTCAGTGATATATAGTGTCCCTGCCCGGCAGCACTTGTCCACGTGTCCGTGGTTAGGTGGACCTTCTCAGAAACAGCATTGGTCAGGGCACGGATGATGTTCTGTGACACGTGCTGGTGTAGGGATGGGACGGCACATCGGGAAAAATAGTGGCGGCTGGGGACCAAATAACGAGGGGCAGCCACCGCCATGAGATTGCGAAAGGCCTCGGTCTCTACCAGCCTATAGGGCAGCATCTCCAGGCTCAGCAATTTGGAGATGTGGACGTTGAGGGCTTGGGCATGTGGGTGGGTGGAACTGTATTTCCTCTTGCGGTCCAGCGTCTGCTGTAAAGACAACTGAACGCTGTGCAGGGACACATTGGTGGAGGATCGTAAATGGCGAAGGTGTGGTTTTCCGGCGGGAGGCGCTCGTGCCGGGGTCCTGGGCAGGGGGTTGACTAGCAGAGGAAGCGAGTGACACAGGGGAAGGAGCAGTGGTGGGACCCGCAGGAGGTGAACGGCCTTGGTTCCATTGAGTGGGGTGTTTAGCACTCATATGCTTGCGCATGCTGGTGGTGGTTAGGCTAGTAGTGGTGGCACCCCTGCTGATCCTGGTGTGGCACAGGTTGCACACCACAGTCCGTCGGTCATCCTCACTTTCTTTAAAGAACCTCCAGACTTGTGAACATCTAGGCCTCGCCACGAGAGCTTCACTACGTGAAACAGTTGCTGCTGATGCACCAGCTCTGGCCCTGCTTCTCCCTCTGGCCACACCACTGCCTCTTCCAAACTGTTCTGGTGCAGCACTCGCCTCCGCCTCAGAAGCACTGTCTTCACTCGGCTTATCAACCCAGCTTGGGTCTGTCACCTCGTTATCCTCCGATTCCTCTGTCTGCTCCCCCCTCGGACTTCCTGCCCTGACAACAACTTCACCACTGTCTGACAACCGTGTCTCCTCATCGTCCGACACCTCTTTACACACTTCTTCCACTAAGTCAACATTGTCATCATCATCATCACCCACAGACTGCGACAGTTGGAAAACTTGGGCATCGGGAAAGAGGTCAGCAGCAACCTGAGAAGTGAGAAGTGGTTTGTGACTCTGGGAAGGGTCCAGAAAACAGTTCCTCAGAGTATGCCGGATCGCATTCCAAATTTTCCTGGGAGGGGGCAGACTGGGGGGAAGGAGGTTGAGGTGGAGGAGCCAGAGGAGTGCTCCCTTGGGTAACGTGGGTGGACTGCGTGGAAGACTGACTGGTGGACAAATTACTTGAAGCATTGTCCGCAATCCACGACATCACCTGTTCGCACTGTTGTGGTTTAAACAGTCCTCTACCAAAAAGTCTGCTTAAGTGCAACCCAGACAAATGTCGCACAGAGATTTTTGTAATGTAGCTGTATCAGTGAGAGCAAAAGACCTTTTTTAATTACGTGACGTACAGTATGGGTCACCTGGACAGAAAATACGGATTGTGGTTTGTGGTGAGTGGACAGCTGAACTGTGACACACAGAATGGTTCCACACTGCTGTATGAAATGGATTTGTATCACTGAGATAAAACAATAAAAAAAAGGGTTATATATGGCGATAGCTGCACTACTAGTGCCAGCCATCCCAGCCAGGAGACAAAAAAAAAATGTCTTGTAGCCCTTAGAAGGGCTGTTGGGTTCTTTTGAGATCACTCCTGCCTAACAGAGAACTAAATCCAGGCCCTAACACTCTCCCTGAAACGCAGCAGCTCTGTCCCTAACGACATCCAGACAGCATCTGAGCCGAGCACCGCCGGACGTCACTAGTATATTCCAGGGTCACCTGATCAGGCCAGCCAACCCCTGCTATCGACATGTAAGAGCCTCGCGTGATGTTGGGTGTACCGCAGAGTCTCCTGGCTTGTGATTGGCTGAGTTTATAGGCGCCAAAAATTCAAAATGCGGGAGATGCCATTTCCTCGAGCATGGCGAGATACACGTCCGAGCAGCGAGCACTTACGAGTACCGTAATACTCGAACGAGCAGCAAGCTCGGACGAGCATGCTCGCTCATCTCTAGTCGCAATTTATTTTATTTTTAAAAACTTCCTTGTAGGTGGCCATATTGGAGATACTAATTACCTGCATAGTTTATATTAAAGGGCAGAAAACTGTCAATAGACACAGTCTAAGAGAGTGCATAAAAAATCTCAATCCCAAGAACAGGGAATGGCATATAGTACCCTATCAGGAACGTTATAATATATCATATCACAGAAAAATGTTGCTGTTTTTTTTATCCCTCAGCAGCTCGCTCCATGGTCCTCTTCCCCTTCCCCTAGACTTCTATAGGCAGCATGTGTGTGTGTCTCTCTCACATGGCAGCTCACTCCTTATCACCCTTCTCCTATCTATAGAAATACATGGGCAGCATATAATCTGATCGTTTGGTGAACCGATAGTTTGTCTCTCAAGATGGATTCAGCAGACAACATTAGTTTGGGGAACAGAAATTTTACTGTTAACATCTATATTATACGGTTTCTTATATTCAACTTTAATATTGATTTATTTAAAGTTTGCTCAAAATGCAGTGACCATTTAATTAATATGTGAAGTAAAAAAATACAAAAAACATTTACAATGTGCGCAAAACACAACTGTATAAAGTTGTGTATTCATTTATATTTTCTAATTTATATTGCTTCTGATTAGTGATGAGCGGATGAATTCAATTTGCTGTGAAGCCGAATTTCCAGTAGCAAATCAATTTAAACTGAAATAGTGTAAAAAACAAAAAAGAATAATACTTACCTGATCCATTTGCTTGCAACGGGCTGGCCGCCGCCATCTTGCTTGAAGATCTTGGCTGAAATCCCTTGTGCAGTGACGTATGACGTCACCAGGCCGGCGTAATGACATCATCTTGGGCTGTGCAACATTTCACTCCAAACCTTCAAGCAAGATGGTGGTGGCCGGCCCGTTGTGAGCAAATGTATCAGGTAAGTATTACTGTTATTATTTTACATTCACTTATTTAGAATTATTTATGAACACGGCATCTGAGGGGTACAATGACTGGGATCATTGCAATTGCCAATCCCTGTCAATGCATCTGTTTCGTCTTTGTCACAAAACAATTTTTTTGGTAAAATTTGGTGAAGCAGCCAAATCAAAGTTTTTTAATACTTCGCTCATCACTACTTCTGAGAAATACAATTTTAGAATTATACAGAAACATATATATAATATAAAAATAGATATATGAGATGTCAACAAGTCATTTAAGAAGAAAGAATGCTTTACTGAAAAATAACTTTTTTGCATCATTAATTTAATTCTGTATGATGAAGGTGAGGCATATTAATGTATTCATTTGTCTGTGACAAATAATGGTGCTGGATAAAACGTCTGAATGCCTACAGAGAGCAGTTACTGCATTTTCATGTAATTGATGGTATCACCATTTTAAAACGATATGCAAAGATAAAAGTGATATTTAAATTACAGCATAAGGCATCTACTAAAGAGAATAGTGGCTGTTTCAACATAAACAGATGGAATAAGTAGTCTACAAGTCCTGCACATCCAATTTTCTCTTTGAGATAATCTAATGGCATCTTCTTGTATATTTTTTTTTGTTATCTCTTCGTGTATTAAAGTTGTACTCATGGAACATGAAGATCCGATGGAAAATTATGGGCTTAATAAATGCTGGCAGGTGGCATTAATCCTTAATGACTGGTCTCTGTCAGTCTAAATAGATAA
The DNA here is from genome assembly GCA_900303285.1 of Rhinella marina. Taxonomy (NCBI): domain Eukaryota; kingdom Metazoa; phylum Chordata; class Amphibia; order Anura; family Bufonidae; genus Rhinella; species Rhinella marina. The sequence continues at coordinate 25,836 of ONZH01024538.1, read as the reverse complement.
CTGTCTTTTTTTCATTTTTAATACACTATTGAAACATATCAGTACGTTGTTTGATGTCTGAGACAACATCAAATCCCAAGCAAAAATTAGGTAAAATACAATGGTGTCATTTATCACTGTCCCTCTGCCAGAAAACGGTAAAAAAAAAGCTGCACTTACAAAGTGTGTGTTTACATCTTTTTGCACATTTTGCCCAAATGCTGTTTTTATGCTTCCCAGACCACTTTCCAAAAAGGGGGAATATATTAGGACTAGTGTGGACAAGGGCATCGACCCTAACACATTTAGGACAAGTATCTGTAGGAAATAATTATTGAAATCTACGCCAGCTGAGATCTCTCAACGATTTTATTCTAGGCTCATGGATTTATGGAGGACATGCTTAACATATGACGCATCCTCCTGCAGTGCAGGGGATATCATGACCTTTGCAGAAAAATTCCAGTCTTCACAAATGACCCCCAATTTGTTGTTTAATGACTAATTTTGAAAAGTTTGATGGGTGTTTTCCCATTTAGCTGATAAAATTCCCACAAAAGAAGACATATGTATGAATGGATATGCTATATCAGGACACTCTCAGAGGATGAGATCCCTAATTATACACTGAAGGAACATGGTCAACCTGTATCATGTGACAATTGTCTTGGATGATGATAAACTGAACAATTTTAAATAGCTGAACAAGATTTTAGGTGCAAAGAAGTATGGGCTAAACAAGGACTATTTACTTATACTGTACACAACATTTGACAGATATAGTTGTGGCTTTTGCTTAGAAAAATCTGGAAAAATTATTAATATGTAGAAATAAATGTAGAAATAAAATTGGCATTGTGTTTCAAATTCAGCTTTTCTGTAGAGTATAGATAAAATCTTATCCACTTTTTGCCTATTGTTATATATCGGGCAGATTTTCATGGGATGGTTATGTTCTGAAAACATACATTCTTATAGAAAGTTTAAGGTTTCAAGGTTTATGTCTTAGTTTGCATTGTAGAATTTTATCTTGTTGATTTTCTTCCCAAATGCAAAATAAATTCACTTTCTAAATACTCTTCATAAAATGTTTCCTTTTTGTAGAATCTGTGCAATCCCTTAGTATAACTTGTTGTGCGTCTTCTGATCTGGTCTTCATTGTTAATGGCTGCAACAGTATTAAAGGGGCCGTGCAGCCATTAATAGTGAAGACAGGTTACATAGTACATTGTTCATTAGTTAAATAAAATGCAGCGGTGGCGTATATTAACACTACAAAGACTTTGAAAATGTAGGGGGCACTAAGGGGGAAGGAGAGGACTCCTGCATAACGGAAATCAGACGGATCCGTTATGCGACCCATAGACTTCTATTATGACGGAATGCAAAATGGAGTGTCTCTTAAAGGAATTCCGTTATGCATTCTGTCATAGAATTCCATTATGGCCCGTGGTAACGAAATCCATAATGGAATTGTAATAAAACCTGAACCCCTAACTGGAACTTATAAAACACCAGTTCGCTAATCCCTATTCTGTTTCTGGCTTTAATTTTAAAAAAAGCTATTGACTATACATTTCCTTTAAGGGGCCCATATACCTTCAATAGCTGTCAGACGAATGTTTGTTCATCGTTCATTAGCTATTCTTCCTGATCCTCCCATACACAGGCATGCTCACGTCAGCTGTGTGTATTCTCAAAAAAAACTCTACTGAGGGCTACATGTTTGAAAAGACCACTCATGATTTAGACCACATTTATATACTATGCATATTACCTCTCTGAGATGAACACACCTCTAGAAGACCATTTTCAAGAGCAATTCTTTATTTGGCCATGTCAGACAGGTGTCACTGTATATGAAGGCCACACTTGTCATTCCATAATATAAAACCTTAAGATAGACTAGAGATAGTAACATAGTAACATAGTAACATAGTTTGTAAGGCCGAAAAAAGACATCTGTCCATCCAGTTCAGCCTGTTTTCCTACAAGTTGATCCAGGGGAAGGCAAAAAAAACCCTGTGAGGTAGAAGCCAATTTTCCTCACTTTAGGGGGAAAAATTCCTTCCCGACTCCAGTCAGGCAATCAGAATAACTCCCTGGATCAACGACCATCTCTAGTAACTATAACCTGTAATATTATTACCCTCCAGAAATACATCCAGGCCCTTCTTGAACTCTCTTAGTGAACTTACCATCACCACCTCCTCAGGCAGAGAGTTCCATAGTCTCACTGCTCTTACCGTAAAGAATCCTCTTCTATGGTTATGTACAAACCTTTCCTCCAGACGCAGAGGATGTCCCCTCGTCACAGTCACAGTCCTCGGGATAAATAGATGATGGGAGAGATCTCTGTACTGACCTCTGATATATTTATACATAGTTATTAGATCTCCCCTCAGTCGTCTTTTTTCTAAAGTGAATAACCCTAATTTTGATAATCTTTCTGGGTACTGTAGTCCACCCATTCCAGTTATTACTTTAGTTGCCCTCCTCTGAACCCTCTCCAGCTCTGCTATGTCTGCCTTGTTCACAGGAGCCCAGAACTGTACACAGCACTCCATATGTGGTCTGACTAGTGATTTGTAAAGTGGCAGGACTATGTCACACAATGTTCCAAATTAAACCTACATATGATACCAGTAGTGCTGAGCGAACTGAAGTATCCGAAGTAGACTTTGACCCAAATTTTAGGCAAAATTCGATTAGCTATGAAGCCGAATGTCCCTGTGTATCATGGTAACGAATCGATTTTCCCTGAAAAGGGGTAAAAAAAAATCATACTCACCTCATCTGAGCGAGAAGACCCGCCGCCGCCATCTTGATTGAAGATCCTGCGTGAAATCTCAAGATTTCGCACTGGATCTTCAATCAAGATGGTTTCAGTGGGCTCTTCTCGATCAAATGGATGAGGTAAGTATGATTTTATTATTTTTTTTATTATAGACCTTAATATTAATGTCAGATGCCACGATCAGTGATAAGCACAGCATCTGAGGGGTACAATGACGAGGAGCAGCCAATCACAGTTCCCTGTCATTGAACCCACTACTTTCAAAGAAATGCACTTCATAATGAAGTAATCTGTCACAAAGCAAATTTTTTTGTAAAATTCGTCGAGGCAGCCAAATCGAATTTTCAAGAACTTCACTCATCTCTAATTAACAGTCATCACAAAAAATACAATCAATTTATAGCCTTTAAACTGGTTTTCCAGGAATTGATAATGATGACCTATACTCAGGATAGGTCTTTATCACATCGGCAGTGGTCCGAGTCACAGCACCCTCACTGATCTGCTGTTTCAGGGAGCTACTGTGCTCACCGGAGCTCTAGTGAGCACAACCATCTCCTGGCAGCTTTCCAAGGACAGTGGCATACATCGTATAGGGCAGTGCTTGCAGCTCAGCCTCATTCACATCAATGGGACTGAGCTGAACCTAGGTCATGTGACCGATGTACGATGACGTCATATGGCCTAGGAAGAGGCTGCATCACTTACGGAGTGCTAGTCTCTTCTAATAGCTGATTAGTGGGGATCCTGGGTGTTGCACCCCTATTTATCTAATATTGATGATCATCAATATAAATTCCCTGATAACCCCTTTAAGATATTTGAGCTGTGTATCTAGTTTCTTGGTTTAACCTTCAACACTCTTTTGCCTTAAGATTTTGCAACGCTTATAGCTTTCAGGCTTGAACCCAATCAATCATAAGTTCCCTATTTGTTGTACTGGAACCATATTGACCCGTGTTGGGGATTCAAAGCTTATCCTGGTACCATCTTTCATTTGCTGGCCTGCAATGTCTTCATCATGCTGCAATGACTGTTTCTACAAAATCACTGAATCTATAGAGAAGTTTGCTCATTAACAATGATGTAAACTGAATGATCATGTTAATTACGCACCTCATTTACCATGACGTCTTATCATAAAAAGCCCTGTTGGATTATTTCCATGTATATATATAAAAGGGTGCTAGAAAGAATGTGTAAAATCTAATCATGTATTTTACAGATCTAAATCTGTATTTTTGAATTCCTTGAAAAATTGCTTTGCTGCATGAGGATTTAAATGTGCAGGTCTCAGCAATGGATTAAGTAACACCTTCAGAGCCTTGTGCCAGCTTTCCCCTCCAGACAGAAATGCAAGTTGAATTAAAGCGGCTTCATGAATGTTTTAAGCGTCTAATACCAAATATGTTTTTCAAATGAACCTGTGGGTTTAGAGCCACATTTATCTCATCCTTCAAAGTGATTCACCTTCCCTATGAATATCTACAGCAGATTCTCAAATACAAACAGAAAAATAACGTGGTGAATGAATAGACTGCAGGGGTATGCAATTTTTCTACAGCCCAGTGACAATGTGCTACTGGGGTATTTGGCTCAATGTGATCACATAACATTTGATATCCCTTACTAAACTCTGCTTAAAGTAGCCAGAATTGAATACAATGAAATGTCACATTAGTCTGGCATACTAGAATAAAATATCAGTGACAAAAGTGACAATGAAATCTTATAAAAATGTTATTCCTTAGGGTTAGTTTATACAGAGTTTTTTTCGTCGACTTGCACGTTTCTACCTAAAAATCAGCTAGAAAAAAACACTTCTAAACAGCCTCCCATTCATTTCAATTGGTGTAATCCGCACTGCATCTCCCACTGAAATGTATGGGAAGCATAAATAAAATTCCCAAGAAGAATACCTATGGGATATCTCTAGGAAGGAAAAGTGAGTATTAGGATCAGACACAAAGAATTGGGGCTACCCCTTTCGGGCAATTCCTCCACTTTTGGGCAGGGTTTTCTAGTATTGGCAGGGTAAGAATCCCCCAAACCCAGCATAATAAGTGACATTACTGTTGGATCCTTTGACATTCCATTTTTGATATCAAGATCAAATTGGCTGCCTAACTGCATCCGATGTCCCAAGAAGGAACCAGGCATCTTATATCGGCAGTATCAGATTCGACTACCACATACCAAACGACATAACCGCGAGTGGCCACACATGTGTGGCATGGTGATAGCAAAGTCTGACAATTGAACTAAGATTTATCTTCCTATGAACATATTAGAGACTATCCTTATAGGCATCTGTGTATATTAATGATATTTTTTGTTGTTTGTTTTATCTTAAGCATTTTTGATTAAAAGTTATATTTTAAGTAGGTTTTTGACAGTGATTTCTACAGTGATATTATAACGAACTAATCTATTATTCTCACCACTACTCTAGTTATTTCAGTGAACCTACTCAGGAATCTACCTGTCAAGAAACAACTAGTGGTGCACAGGTTCATAATGGCAGAGGCAGGCAGCATGGAGTGGAGGGGGTAAAATACCGTTCATTGAGGTAATTTTTTTTATCAAGTCATCGGTGGACATTAGTGTGGCCGTATGTAGGATATATGGGCAGAAGGGGAAGCGCAGTCAGGGTGCTAATGTTGGCATCACAGCCCTGCGTCAACACATGGAGAATCACCATAAAGTTACCTGGGAAAACTGTAGCACTGTTGTAGTGGCACAGCCTGACGCAGCAACCACTGCATCTCCCAGTGGTCTGCACCCCTTCTCCAGCAGTCAAGGGTACCTCATCCTCAAGAGGAAGCTGTTATTCCTTCCTTTTGTCTATTGCTCCTGATGCTCACCCTCACCACATGTTTCACAAGCAATCCATCACCGAGGCGATTGCAAAGAGACAACAATATGCTTGCACTCAGCCAATGGCGCAGAAGCTGAACGTACTCCTGGCCAAGTTGATAGTACTACATTCCCTCCTATCTATATTGTGGAACATTTCGGAGAACTTGGCTTGTGCCCAGCCAAGGTGGAGAGTCCCAAGCCATCATTACTTGTCTAAAAAGCTGTACTAGCCCTACACACGTATACATGTATTGAGCAGATGATAGGCCAGTCCTTGAGTCTATGTTTTTGGGGGACCGAAAAAACTTCCGTTCCTTTAAGGAGAGCGTGAAGTTATATTTCCGTTTGCGCCCACACTCCTCGGGTTCCGAGCAGCAGCGGGTAGGAATTATTATTTCCTTGCTGCAAAGTGATCCGCAGGAATGGGCCTTTTCGTTACCTCCTGACTCCCCAAGCTTGTTGACTGTGGAGGCGTTTTTCCAGGCCCTAGGTCTTTTATATGATGAGCCGGACTTAGCTGCCGTAGCCGAAACCCAGCTCAGGGACATTTGGCAGGGTAACAGTCCAGTTGAGGATTATTGCGCAGAGTTTAGAAAGTGGTGTGTTTCCTCTGGATGGAATGACCCAGCTTTGAGAAGTCAGTTTAGGGTGGGGCTATCTGACCAACTCAAAGATCTTCTGGTTAGTTATCCTACTCCTGACACCTTAGAGCCGACCATGTCTTTAGCGATCAAATTGGATCGACGGGTGAGAGAAAGACAGAGAGAACGTTTATCAACTCCTCAGATTGTTGTCCTGCCTGAAGCTTCTCTTCCGAGTCCGCCTCCTATCGGGGTCCCGGAGGAGCCCATGCAGCTGGGAGGAACGTTGAGCAATCAGAGACGCTTGAAAGGAGCCTGTTTCTACTGCGGTGAGATGAACCACTGGCTCCAACAGTGCACGAAACTCCCGCCCTCTAAAAGGCCTTCTGCGGGAAGTAAGGTAACCCCAGCGGTGGTAAGAAAGAAAATTTTATTACCTATCTCCATTGCATATAACCAATTCAGTGGGTCTGGTAAAGCTTTTGTTGACTCTGGCTCTGCCGCTAATTTTATTGATTTTGACTTTGTGCAGTCTGTGGGTATACCGATGGTCCCTTTAAGGGAGGTAATTCATATTATCGCACTTGACTCCACTCCCTTGAATAATGGTAAAGTGGAGTTTTGTACCCCCACTGTAACCCTAACTGTAGGGATTTCACATTCTGAAAACTGTTTTTCTGGTTTTAAAGAATTTACCTGCTGACCTCGTTCTAGGTCTACCATGGTTACAGGACCACAATCCTGTGATCAATTGGTCAGCAGGTGACTTGGAGAAGTGGGGGATTAATTGTGACAAGTGTTGCAAATCAGTATTGCAGTTTGGAGGCACCACTGAGTCTCTTACCTTGCCTAAGTATATCAGTGATTTTTCGGACGTCTTCTCCATGTCCGAGACTGAGTTCCTCCCTCCTCATCGGCAATACGATTGTGCCATCGACATTATTGAGGGATCCAAATATCCCAAGGGCCGTATCTATAATCTCTCCACTCCTGAGCGTCAGTCCATGAGGGATTATCTCAAAGAGAGTCTGGCCAAGGGTCACATCCGGCCTTCAGTTTCTCCCATGGGGGCAGGATTTTTCTTTGTCGGTAAGAAGGATGGAGGATTGAGGCCCTGTATTGATTACAGGGAACTTAATAAAAGTACTGTTAAGAACAGGTACCCGCTGCCCCTTATTCCTGACTTTCTGAATCAGGTTCAAGGTGCCTGTTGGTTTACCAAGCTAGATCTGAAGGGGGCATACAACCTGATCAGAATCCGTGAGGGGGATGAATGGAAAACCTTTAGACCAGGAAGCAAGAACATTAAGGCTGACGCCTTATCTCGAAGTTTTCAGGCGTATCAGCCTCCTGACGTTCCTCCTGAGCCCATCCTACCTGCTGACATCATCGTGGCCGCTACCTCGTCTGATCTTGCATCTGAAATCTCGGCAGCACAACATCTGGCTCCCACTGGTACCCCCAATGACAAATTATTTGTGCTGGCTCATTTGCGTTTGCGACTGCTGGGTGAGTGCCATAACTCTGTATTATGTGGACATCCTGGTATCAATGCCACTAAGGAGTTAGTCTCTAGGCAGTATTTATCCATTACCCATACCTAGTAGACCATGGTCACACCTGTCCATGGACTTTATTACGGATTTGCCTTGCTCGGAGGGTAAAACCGTGATTTTAGTGGGGGTTGACAGATTCAGCAAGATGTGTCATTTTATTCCATTGTGTAAATTACCCTCTGTTAAGGTCCTGGCTTCTGTATTTGTGGATCATATCGTTAAACTGCATGGTATTCCGGAGAATATTGTGTCCGACAGGGGGGGTGCAGTTTGTGTCCAAGTTCTGGAGGGCCTTCTGCCATAAGATTGGTGTTTCTTTGTCCTTTTCGTCGGCCTTTCATCCGGAGACCAATGGTCAGACTGAGCGTCTTAACCAATCTGTTGAGCAATTTCTCAGGTGCTATGTGGCAGATAACCAACATGTGTGGGCCAGATACCTGTCCCTGGCTGAGTTTGCTATTAATAACCATGTGAATTCATTCTCTGGGGTATCGCCGTTCTTCTGTAATATAGGTTTTCACCCGCGCTTTGGTTCTTTTTCTTCATCTTCTTCGGTGGTCCCAGAGGACAATGTTTTCTCTCAGGAACTGTGCACAGTTTGGGCACAGGTTCAAACGAACCTGGAAAAAGCCCAAAGGATTCAAAAGACTAAAGCTGATAAGAGACGTTCTAAGGGTGTGGATTTTAAGGTGGGGGACAGGGTATGGCTATCTACTAAAAATCTTCACATGAAGGTACCATCGTATAAGTTTGCACCTCGTTTCATTGGTCCATACAAGATCACCAAGGTGATTAATCCGGTGTCTTTTAAGTTGTGTCTACCTGACTCCCTTCGTATTCATAATGTTTTTCATAAGTCATTACTTAAGTGTTATGTTGCTCCTGTTGGTCCTGAGGAACAGCCTCCGCCTCCAGTTGAGGTGTCCGGACAAATGGAGCACAAAGTGGCCAGGATCGTTGACGCAAGGAAGGTCCGGAACTCCTTCCAGTATCTCGTGCATTGGAAGGGGTTTGAGCCAGGACAGGTCATGGGTCCCGTTCAGCAGGATGCATGCAAATACTCTTATCAGGGAATTTCATCTGCAGCATCCTGAGAAACCGGTTCCCTCTGGTAAGGGTCCGGTGGCCCCTCGTGAAGAGGGGGGTACTGTCACGGGAGGCCGGCGTCACGCTCCCTCTGCACGGCGTCGCCTCTCCGCCCCCCCAGAGACGAGCAGTAAGGAATTGAAGTGCTGGTCTGGTCAGCCAGCACTTCATAAGTTAATATTCTGTTTGGGTTTAGCCATGTGGTGCTGATCACACCACATGGCTACTTTGTATATTGTTTTGACAGTTTGCTCCGCCTCAGGTCATGTGATGCTGGCCACATCACATGATCCTGGGCAGGCTATTTAAAGATGGCAACTGCCTTACTCAGCGCCTGTGATTAGTTCTACCTTTGATCAGTGCTGTGTTACTTTGCTGTATTTGATTTTGCGACATTTGGACTCGGATTTGGACTTTGACTTTTCTCTCGTTTTACCCTTGGTATTTGACGTGACCTCCTGTTTTTGACCCGGCTTGTTTACTCTTCTATTATTGTGTGTTCTGTCCGTGTTTGTCTTTCCCTGTGTTTCCCTTCCCTGCCCTGTGCACTTACGCAGTATAGGGACCGCCGCCAAGTTACGGTGTTGCCGCCTAGGGCTTCTACTGTAAGCAGGAAGGAAAAGTGGTGGGGTTCAGGACAGGGCTCACTATCCTTTGTGTCCCCTGTCATGACAGCCTATTGGCATTCATGACAGTGCTGACTTGTGTAGCTGTAACTATGGTAAAAGATAATATATGTCCTTTACAGTCCACTGGGTAATTGTGGTACTGGCCCAGACACACCAGCAACTTGGCCAGGTGTTGACAATGACGCCTCCGCATTGTAATCGATTTCTGTGCAAATATCCTCCTTTGCCTCCTCATCCTCCACCTTGTCCTCCGCCTCCACTGTAGGCACAGTACAGAGTGGTCCTCCAGCATATGACCTATGCAAAGCATTGCGTTGTCATGCAATTCTGCACCTACAGTAGTCAGCCTGGGAGGAACTGCTCCATGTCATCAATCAGAAATCGAATCCTGGCTGTACCCACGCCAACTGGAGATAGGAACCGTGGTTACCAATAACAGGAAAAACATTCTGTCTGTGCTGCGTCAGGGAGGGTTGACCCATGAGCCTTGCATTGCACATGTCTTAAATCTGGTTGTCACCAGGTTCCTGGTTTCATTCTGGCAGTAATGATCTGACTGTAATTTGCTGCCACACTGGAACATGGTGACATGTGGCCCGTTACTTCTTTACTTCTGCCCCTGTGCTGCTGCCGCTATTCTGATGCTGCCACTGCCTGATGCCACATGCCTGCTGCCTCTACTGACATCTGCTCCTATTGTGATCTGCCATCATCTTGTGCTGTTACTGCTACAGCTGTTGCACCCCTCCCACTATTGTTCCTGCTATTGTGACCCTTCATGCTGTTGCCAACCTCACCACTCTGTTACGGGCCACTAGTGTTCCTATTTGGCCATATTGACACCCTCACCACTATGTTCCAGGGCCACTTTTGTGACTTTTCATGTTGTTGCCACCCTCACCAGTCTGTAAAATGGCCACTAGTGTCTCTGTTTGGCCACTATTTATTTTTCCTTTCTTCTGATCTGTCATAAGAAAAAAAATTGATCCTGTCATTTGAGTTTCCATAAGGCCTCTGTCACACGGTCAGTATTTTGCATCAGAAGTTGATGATGATTTGGAAGCCAAAAGCAGGAGTGTGTCCAAAAGTGGGTATTTTTGCTTTACTGAAGGCTGATGTATGCTTTTTTTTTTTGTTTAATAGAAGGGATTAGCTAGGAATGTTGGTGGCCTGCACGATGACGCACACGTCCCATATACTGTATGTGTCATGCTTGTCATTCTGAAGCACAGTAACTGTTACCAAAAAAGATTAGCTATGCATATTGGAGCAATGTACACTGATGTACAGCGAGATAAACTCTCCTGCAAGTTTAACTGAAGGCTGTATAAACCTGATTTAACTCGCTTGGAGAAATTCGGTGAAGCGTCCAAATAAATTTTTTAAAAACTTTGCTCATCTCTAATCCCTACATTAGCCCCTTCAGTCTCAGGATCCCTGCCAGTCATAAGGTGATGGCATACTGTATCTTAACGATATGTCATCAATTATGAAATGGGAATAATTGCTTAAAGGGGTTGGCTCATTTCAGACATTAATGGCATATGATTATATGTCATTAATGTCAGATAGGTGTGGGTCCCACCTCTGGAACCCACTCCTATCTCTATAGCAGGGCCTCCAAAATAAAGGAGAGCACGCAGCTCGTGTGTTGCATGCTCTCCATTCATCGCCACAAAGGTTCTGAATGTAGCCGAGAGTGCTATCAGCTATTTTTGGATACCCCATAGCATTAAATGGACAGCACACTGCACAACCGCAGCCAGAAGTTTTCAGAACTTCCATAGTAATGAACCGAGAACACACAGCAAGTATTGTTAGGTCACCCTGTCTTAGCAGTTAAACAGATCTCAGGTCCTAAGGCTTATATTGCAGCTTCAGGGACAGCGATTAATTGCCATCTGTGAAACAGGCTTGAACATGTCTAGCAATGTGAAGATGCTGATATTGATAGTATTAATTAGTCAGTTCATATTAAAATCTGCACGATCTGGGAATGGGTCCATTATATATCAAGTGATTAAAGTCACCAGGGGATAAGGTTTTCATAACATTAGTTGCATTTTAACTTATTGTAAGGGACTTGGTTTTACAAGCCCTTTGAAATGCATTTGCTTTAATTAGAATCTGTCAAATAGCTTGACGTCCATTTGAATTTTAATTAATGCTTAAGAGACCAAAAATCACTTGCTATAAATAATATATAAATAATATCAGATTTGATGGATGTCTCAGGCTCACCACAGCATGGACTTGTAAAAGAGCCCGGATTGGTGGAAATCAAGAACATAACACCCTTAAAAAAGTAAATGTAGATGAAAGAGGTACATGTGTTTATTTTATAAGCAAATACATTTGCTTATTTTAATGAAGTTGTCCAGCTGCTAAGGTGGTACAGAAAGAGTGCATAAAGAAATTGTACACCAGATGGAAATGAGCAAGAAACCCAATTAAAGCTAACCACAAATCTTCCCCTGACAATTCTGTTACAAAACTCTTCTTTTAATATGAAATTTGCAGCTGTAAGTTTTTACTTTTTTTTAAAACTAGAAGGAAACTTATTAGGCATACTTGCCATCAAAGACATGATTGTACTAGTGCTGTAAAATTAAGACATTAACTATAACAGGCCTATATGAGAAACTGTTATATTTTCAACCAATAAACTGTGTGGTAAGGTCAGATAGCAAGAAGACGCGGACCAGATGCTGATAAAACCAAATGCACATGGGTCACCTTGAGAGGTCATTCATCTTCTGTTCTTTCTGAGAAACAAATTTGCCTTGTGGTTACTCCTAAATTCATATTTAACTGGCTTTAATTAGAAATAAATCAAGAGGTGGGACGGGTATACTAAAGCGTAACTTTTATTAGGATAAGTAATAAAAACTGGTCAACAAGATAAAAAGAATAAATGTAAAGGATAAAACAATGACCAGCATATGCTGGTACTACCGGTCTAGTCGTATCAATGTTTTTGTCTGTCAGGTAAGGTCCAAAATGCCTGGATGCTGGTAAGTTCCATCCTTATGGTTCAGAATGGGGAAAGACAGATGATCCGGCAGTGCTGCAAATGGATCAATTAATGGTGTTACTCACCCTGTTATGCCCTATTCTTGTATGGGAGGGGGTCTTATGTCACCCTACCGATCAACACAGAGCACCGGCCCCAATAGGGGAGATCCCGTCTGGAACCAAACCAAATGGCTATATCCCTACCAATGTCCCTCACACACCACTCCCAACATGACATGTTTCATCCCACAAGTTGGGAATCTTCAGAGGGTAACAGATAGTTATTAGACACATACTGATACTGTGCAAAAACACTATCATAAAATTATAAGACTATCCTTGACTAATACTACATAATGACCCCTCCCATGATGGTCAAACAAATAGAGGGGCCTTCCATAACAACCATTAACTAGTGGGCCTGGCAGAAGGGGCGTGGCCTGACCAGCGATGCGGTAGGAAGCAGAGGCGCGGAGCTCCTGGCTTACCTCCGCTAATCCTTCTTTAATCCTCCGGTTTACACGGACATTTCATATCCTGCCTGCCAGCGGAGAGTGCCCAGAACCCCTGTGAACTTTGCTGCCGTCATGGGGCGGGTAAATAAGAAAGAGAAGGACACCAAAGAGCCCGGGCCTTCCACCTTACCAAAACAAGATGGCGCCGCGGACCTCGCTGCTGCTGAGGCGCGCGCGCTGGAGGTAGCTGCGCGCCTGGGGAAATATGCCTGCACTTCTCCTGTTCCCTCAGAGCTGGTTTCAGAGGGGACAGATACTGACCACTCTGCATTTGGTGTTACAGCCTCTACTGCTGACGATGGAGAGGCAATGGAGGAAGGGAGCGTGTCGTCATTGGTCCCTGCGGCCTATTCCACTGCACTACAGAGACAGCATGGAGTCTCTTGTACTCCGTGTGCGGTGCCTGGTGAGCCCACTATAAAAGACATATTTGCTGCAGTGACGGCCAGTAATGCTTCTCTGAATATCCTCACAACAAATATGGGGAATTTACAGGAAAATGTTTCTTTCATCAGGCAAGATATGCAAAAAGTAAATGAAAGAATCAAAGAAGTGGAAGAGCGGGTTAGCTCAATAGAAGATCAGATGCCCCCGATGAAAAGGGATATAGGCAGAATTATACATAATGTGTCACTATTAATGTCTAAAACGGATGATCTCGAAAACCGTTCCCGCAGGAAAAACCTTAGATTGGTTGGTGTTCCTGAAAAAATGGAGGGTCCTGACCCTGTTTTATTTTTTGAAGATTGGCTAACAGAAAAGTTTGGAAAAGACTCTCTGTCACGTGTTTTTGCCATTGAAAGGGCGCACAGAGTACCATTCCCATCTCCGCCACCGGGGGCTTTCCCACGTCCAGTTTTACTCAAGCTTCTACATTTTCGTGACAGAGATCTTATACTCCGTAAAGCAAGAGATCACTCTGACCTATCCTTGAACGGTAGTAAAATATCTATATTTCCTGATTTCTCCGCAGAAGTCAAAAGAAGAAGAGCCAAGTTTCAAGAGGTCAAGAGACGGCTTCGGGATCTTCAACTTCCGTATTCCATGATGTATCCAGCCAGGCTACGCGTGGTGGCCTTTGGAGAAGTCTGCATGTTTGACACACCGTTGGATGCCGCACAGTGGCTAGAAGCTAACGCTCTCTTAGGTCCTCAAAGTCCGCGGGTTGATGATTCCTCTACAGCTCTTTCTCCATGATGTCTGGTCCTTTTCCTGATTTATCGACAGATCGTCTGGATAAGTGACTTTATGTTTTTCCAAGTGCTTTCTTTCCAGTTTCCTTTTCTTCCCCAGGTTTTTCCCGATTCTTATTCTCTCTGTCTGATCCTGCTTTTTCTTCTATCCTGTTCCCCACTGCCTCTGGCTTTTGGTACAATAACTCTGATGGGGTTCATGTAATACTACAGTCCACTCGGGACTTGATGTGTCTCCTGTGTAACTGTATTCGCAGATATGCTGTTATTTCATATTTTCTCCCTGTCTTACCCTCATTAGATGTAATCTATCTTTTCCTGCTTATTCTGCTATCCTGCTCCCCATTATTATTTTGGTATATTTATTATTTTGGTATATATATACTGATTCTTCTTATGCTTTTGCATAAGATTGATATCCTGGCACTATTAGTTTGTCTGTGTTCTTTTTTTTTATTTGATGGGCCGAATAGACATACTGTTTATGTTCTTTACATATTTCGCTACTATTGGGTTACCTATTGTGTCCGATAGCATGGTAAATTCTATTGGGGGTGGGCCGGGGATATCCTTTTGTTCTCTATACCTACTTTGGGATTATGTGCTGCTGCACGCTGGTTTCAGGAAACTGTAATGTCGCTCCATTTTTCTCTCTTGGAGATGTTCTTTTCTGTTTTACCATAAGCAATCTGTTTCTAATCACATCTCAGGTTTTTGGGGGGGGGTTTGGGTGGGAGGGTGGGACTGACGGGGAGACGGCTACCACTGATACTAGTGTTTCTGGCTTCTCATTTATGAGGTCAGACGAGATCTTTTCTAGTTATCCTGTAATATTCTGGATGGGCGCTGATGATGGGGGATAAGCTCAATGTTATAGGATGGAATGTACGGGGGTTGGGAGAGGCAAATAAGAGAACAGCTGTATGCCTAGCTCTACAACGCTTTCAGCCGGCTATTGTGTGTTTGGCGGAAACACATTTGATCCCTGCAACCATAGGGCTATTGAGGAGACCCTGGGTGGGGCATTCTTTTCATTCAACTTTCACTACACACTCTAGAGGTGTGAGTATTTTGGACCATAAAAATGTGCCTTTTGTTTGTCATTCCTCTCTTATTGATCAGTACTTCACTGTACGTGTTATCGCACCTCTATGATACTAGCTGCTGTCTATGTTCCGCCACCATACAATAGCACGGTCATTAAGGGTGTGATGTCTTTTGTGGAATCGTGTCCTGCTTGCCCTATGCTGTTGGGGACTTTAATGTTTGTCCTACCCCACTACTAGACAGATTTGGTAGTCATTCTTCGGCAGGCACTTCTAGTGATGCATCTTTTGCTAAAATGTTGGCTGAACTAAACCTAGTGGATGTTTGGCAAACTGGTAACCCCACTGCTCATCAATACTCCTGTCATTCCGTGTCCCATAATACTTTATCCAGAATAGATTTAGCCATAGGCACCCCGGACCTTATGTCCCTAATAGCAGATATTGAATATCTACCTCGAAGCCTGTCGGATCATTCTCCTATACGAGTTTCCCTCAAGCTGTTTCATAGGAAACCGTTTGGGGTAGGTGTCTGGAAGCTCAACCCTTTCTGGATACAGCTAGTGGATAATGATAATGAGCTTCAGGAGGAGATTGTACGCTTTTTTTGATATAAATGAGGGATCGGCATCCAAAGGAGTTATATGGGATACTTGTAAGGCTTATGTCAGGTGCTTGTTTATACAGCGCATTAGTAGACATAAGACAAAATCTAGACAACGAGTGGAAGAGCTACAATGTAAGGTGACAGAGGCAGAGGCGCAATTTGTTGCTGCGCCCTCCTCTGCGACAGAGTAGTCTTGGATGATGGCCCAGCGCCAATTAAAAGACTCTCTCCTTACATCGGCAGATAACAAACGTTTTTTCTTACAACAAAAGTATTTTGAGGCGGGAGAGAGCTCGGGTAGACTCCTTGCCCGAATCGCGCATGCCCAAGATGGTACTTCTAGGGTCCTGGGGGTGAGGGACACTTCGGGATCTCTGGTCTCTGAAGATGGGGACATCCTGCGTGTCTTTCATGCCTACTATCACTCTCTGTATAAATCCAAATTGGTAAGGAGTCGTGAGGATATTACTGCGTACCTAGACAGGCTAGCACTTCCGAAATTAACATTAGGTGACTCTGCTTTTTTAGATAAGCCATTAGAATTGAAGGAACTGGAGGAGGCATTGAAGACCTTTTCTAATGAAAAGGCCCCGGGAGTTGACGGGTTACCAGCTGAATTCTTTAAAAAATATAGCGATATACTTCTGCCCCGCCTACTCGAGGTCTATATTGATGCCTTTCAAAATGGTAGCTTGCCAGACTCTATGAAAGAAGCTATTGCGGTAGTGCTCCCCAAACCTGGGAAAGATCCGACGTTGCCGGACTCATACCGACCTATTTCGTTACTAACCTCTGGTGTTAAGCTTCTAGCGAAGGTATTGGCAAATAGGGTTCAGTCTGTTATAACAACAGTTATTCATAATGACCAATCTGGATTTATGCCGAATAAGTCGACCTCACTGAATCTTAGGTGGTTATTTTTGAATATTCAAAGGCAGAAGGAGGCCGATGGTCATAGAGCTATATTATCATTGGATGCAGCTAAAGCATTTGACAGTATTGAGTGGATCTATCTGTGGGAAGTGTTGAAGCGCATGGGGTTTGGGGACACATTTATCAAATGGGTTCAGTTACTCTACCACCAACCTAGGGCACGTATCAGAGCTAACGGCACCACATCAGAACCCTTCCTGCTAGAAAGGGGTACTAGACAGGGTTGCCCATTGTCACCGCTCCTCTTTGCTGTTGCAATTGAGCCCCTGGCATGCGCGATTCGGGCATCGAACAGGATATTTGGGTTTCCTCTGGGATTGAGGGAAGAACGCGTATCATTGTATGCTGATGACATGCTAATCTACCTAGGTAGGGTGGACCAATCTATTCAGCCAGCTATGTCCCTGATCCAGGAATTTGGGGACAGGTCCGGCTTACGGATAAATTGGGACAAATCAATTTTGTTCTCTCTGGATCCGATCCCTTCTTCTATGCCTGTTTGTTCAGCCCAGCTTCAGGTCTCTACCTCCTTTAAGTATCTAAGGATTGTTGTCTCCGGAAACGTACACAGCTATATTAAAGATTATATAGCACCTTTATTGACTTCTCTGATAGAGAAAGTCAATGTCTGGTGTAAGTTACCTATGTCTGCAGTTGGTAGGAGCAATATACTTAAAATGATTGTTATGCCAGAGCTCCTTTATGTGTTGCACAATTCCCCGGTTTGGCTTCCACAGAGGATGTTTTTTAAAATCAACACTCTATTTCGCCAGTTGATCTGGAAAAAGAAGGAATTAAACTCGAAACTCTACAACGTGGTAAAGGTGAAGGGGGTTTGTCAATTCCCAATGCTTTCATATATTTTTTGGCCACTCAGTTGCAATAGCTTGGAGGTTGGGACACTTCTATTGGAAGACGTGGCGCAATTCCAACTATAGTGACGCATGTGACTAATTGTATATCCCCGGTTGAGATTCTGGAAAATAGAGGGCTACTGGCAACTACAGATGCAATGCCTACCTTAACTCTTATGTATAAAATGTGGCAATCATGCAAAAAGCTATTGTCCATTCAAGGATGTACTAGGATTACTCCGTTATGGAATAATCCATTGCTGTCTGAGATATTTCGGTTGGAGGGTTTCTCTCCATTGGAAAAACAGGGGTGTTCTTTTCTTATATCAATTACAGAAGGATGGCGTCATGAAATCCTTTGATCAATTGAGGGAAGAATTTCTTCTTCCTAGACAATTCTTCTATCAATTTTTGCAATTGCGCCACGCTTATCAAGCACAATCTAAATTGGCTCCATTGGTATATGCGTCTGTACCTCTACTACAACAACTGCTTTCCGGAATCTCAACAAAGGGCATTATATCCTTGGTATATAGACATTAGAGATGAGCGAGTACTAAAATGCTCGGGTGCTCGTTATTGGAGACGAATTTTTCCGATACTCGGGTGCTCGTTTCGAGTAACGAACCCCATTGAAGTCAATGGGAGACTCGAGCATTTTTGCGGGGGACCAAAGCTCTTCACAGGGAAGTTTGCCTGAAAACCTGGAAACCTCAGAAAATGATGGAAACACCACGGAAATGGACAGGAAACAGCAGGGGCAGCATGCATGGATGCCTCTGAGGCTGCTTAATCCCACCATTACCCCAAATCCTCAGGCAACAGCCTGGTGGTTACCCTCATGGCAATTGTGCTCACCCAGACCAAGAAAGGCGAGGCAAATACCCATCACATGTTAGGGAAGCACCCAACTAGGTGCAACGAAGGTCCATCACCGCCTGCAGGTGACACCACTGCTCATGCTGGCACTGCAGCTGACATCAAGTTTAGTATCTGTTCTTATCAGTTGCTGTGCCTGCTGGTGGTATCGTGGTGAGCATAGCTACTTCCCAAGCAGTTGATCTGGGTTCCATTCCCGTCTATCGCAGGAGGCAATGCAGAATCAGTACAATATCTAATACGTCCCCCTACCAGGGGTAAATTGTTTGGAGAGAGGGCCTGTAGGTGGGGGGCAAGGAGGTTTCGGTGGAAGAGCCAGAGGAGTGCCCCCTGGGCTAGCGTGTGTGGTGGTGACAACAGCCGGAATGCATTTGGAAATGCTCTAGCATCAGCCGGTGCAGTATCGATTCTTCTCAGTTTAATACCGTATACGTCCCCTATCTTGGGACCCTATATTTAATGGATATTTCGAACACGGAAAACAGAAAAAGAGCTTGCTCTGGCCAGGGGAGTGTCTTTCCCACTGCAGCTAAGGGGACGTGTCCATGCTCTGCCTATCACAGGTCAGGAGGCAGATAAAAGAAGAACAAAAACTAACATGAGTGAAACTTCTGATACGTCCCCTATCCGGCTAAATTGTTTGTAGAGTGGGCCTGTAGGTGGGGGGGGCAGGCTGGGGGGAAGGAGGTTTCGGTGGAAGAGCCAGAGGAGTGCCCCCTGGGCTAGCGTGTGTGTTGGTGACAACAGCCAGAATGGATTTTTGAAAACTGTTGCATCAAGCGGTACAGTCGTAAATTATGAACTAGATCAAGTGTAGCATGTGTTCTCTGTATTCTTCTCAGTTTAATACCGTATATGGCAGCTATCCGGAAAAATAGTTTGGAGAGAGAGAAAGATAGGAAAAAAGACGTCAATTGTTTGGAGAGTGGGCCTGTAGGTGGAGGGGCAGGGTGGGGCAAGGAGGTTTCGGTGGAAGAGCCAGAGGAGTGCCCCCTGGGCTAGCGTGTGTGTTGGTGACAACAGCCGGATGTATTTAGAATGACGACGCAGGACCCCAACTTAAAAATTTAGCATCAACCGGTACAGTCGTAAATTATGAGATTGATCAAGTGTGGCATGACTTTTTAGATGGAGATTGCATGTGGTCACGTACTCCCTGGAACCCCATAGTCACCCCTTCTCTGATGTGCTAGCCCAGAACATTCTCTGCCCCAATTCGCAAGACCTTTTGCTGTTTCCGTGTGCTGACAGTGTGGATTTACCAGTGTTGTCTGAGGAGGTGGTGGACAATGGCGAGACACAGGTGTCGGGGGGGGGTGAGGTAGTTGTATGGGAAGCAAGTTACAGAGGGGACTCCTTGGGGGGGACTTTCTCATGATGGGACAGATTCAACTTGGGTGGATCAGGCACATTAACAGATGAATTTTTTTGGGGGGTTTATTTAACTTTTATTTAGCAAAAATAACCACAGAGATATTTATTCGTTATCTTCTCTGCGCAGTCTGGCGTTGGGGTTCCTCACTTTGATGGCGAGCTGTGCCGCTCTCTCCACAATGGTCTGTAGCTTCTTAGATGGAGACTTTGTCAGCGATTTCAGTACAGAAGGACTTGTTGCTCATCCACAGAACCTCGTCCTCCATGACATTGTGGACAAGGAATTTGTGGGTGGACCAGGAATTTGCGGAACCCTGTGAGCAGCATGTGTTTGCTCTTCTACTTGCTACCGTATCCAATGTTTGGCAATATAGATTCGCAAGTAATATTATTTTTCACACCTATCCCAAAAATAAAAATGCATGCAGTATGTGCAAATAAAACTTTGAACTGGAATTGGAGAGAGGGCCTGTAGGTGGACCTCCGGAAAAATTGTTTGAATAGAGGGCCTGTAGGGGGCCCTCCCGAAAAATTGTTTGAAGAGAGGGCCTGTAGGTGGACCTCTGGAAAAATTGTTGGAATAGAGGGCCTGTAGGTGGACCTCTGGAAAAATTGTTTGAATAGAGGGCCTGTAGGGGGGCCCTTCTGAAAAATTGTTTGAAGAGAGGGCCTGTAGGGGGCCCTCCTGAAAAATTGTGCTAAAAGAGTGCCAGTTGGACCTCTAAAAAATGGCGTTTTTTGGGTCAGCATTAGGCAAAGACGATATGGAGGAGGAGGAGGAGGAATCGGATACATAAGTTATTTAAATCTTTAGCTGCTTTCCCCCGGAGGAGATTTGAATTCCGGTGAAATCCAGGCTTTGTTCATTTTAATAAGCGTCAGCCTGTCAGCGCTGTCAGTTGACAGGCGTGTACGCTTATCGGTGATGACGCCACCAGCTGCACTGAATACCCGCTCTGACAGAACGCTAGCGGCAGGGCAGGCCAGCACCTCCAAGGCGTACAGCGCCAGTTCAGGCCATGTGTCCAGCTTTGAAACCCAGTAGTTGTATGGAGCAGAGTGATCGGTCCGGACGTTGGTATGGTCAGCTAGGTACTCCCTCACCATCTTTCTGTACAGCTCCCCCCTACTCTGCCTAGACTGGGGACAGGTGACAGTGTCTTGCTGGGGTGACATAAAACTGGCAAAGGCCTTGGAGAGCGTTCCCCTGCCAGTGCTGGACAAGCTGCCTGCTCGCCTCCTCTCCCCCGCTACTTGGCCCACAGAACCATGCCCTCTGCCGCTAGCGGCGTCAGATGGGAAGAATTGTTTCAGCTTGTGCACCAGGGCCTGTTGATACCTATTCACTCTCATACTCCTTTCCTCTGCAGGGATGAGAGTGGAAAGGTTCTGCTTGTACCGTGGGTCCAGGAGAGTGAACACCCAGTAATCAGTGTTTGAAAAAATGCTTCTAATGCGAGGGTCACGGGATAGGCAGCCTAACATGAAGTCTGCCATGTGCGCCAGAGTCCAAACACGCAAGAATTCCCTCTCCTCACTGGCCTGACTCTCCATTTCCTCCTCCTCCTCCAAGTCCTCCTCTTCAGCCCATACACGCTCAAGAGTTAAGGACTGAGCATTGGTACCCTCTACTGTCTCGCCAACATTCTCCTCCTCTTCCTCCTCATCCTCATCCCCCTCCTCCGATACGCGCTGAGAAACAGACCGGAGGGTGCTCTGGCTATCAAGTGACGTATCTTCCTCCACCGTCTCTTGTGACAAGCGCAAAGCATCCGACTTGATGCTGAGCAGTGATTTTTTCAACAGGCAAAGCAGCGGGATGGTGAGGCTGATAATGGCGGCATCGCCGCTGACCATCAGTGTTGACTCCTCAAAGTTGCTCAACACCTGGCAGATATCAGACATCCACGTCCACTCCTCATTGTAGACTTGAGGAATCTGAGAGACCTGACTACCAGTTCTGGTGGAAGATGACATCTGGCAGTCTACAATCGCTCTGCGCTGCTGGTAAACTCTGGATAACATGTTTAATGTGGAATTCCATCTCGTGGGCATGTCGCACAACAGTCGGTGAGCGGGCAGTTGTATGCGGCGCTGCGCTGCCCTGAGAGTGGCAGCATCTGTGCTAGACTTGCGGAAATGCGCACAGATGCGGCGCACCTTGGTGAGCAAATCAGACAGATTGGGGTATGTCTTGAGGAACCGCTGAACTCTAAGATTGAACACGTGGGCCAGGCATGGCACATGTGTCAGTCTGCCGAGTTGCAGAGCCGCCACCAGGTTACGCCCGTTGTCACACACAACCATGCCTGGCTTGAGGTTCAGCGGTGCCAGCCACACATCGGTCTGCGCCGTGATGCCCTGTAACAGCTCTTGGGCGGTGTGCCTTTTGTCACCTAAGCTCAGCAGTTTGAGCACCGCCTGCTGGCGCTTACCCACGGCACTGCTGCTGCGCCTAGAGCTACCGACTGAAGGCGCCGTGCCCACGGATGGTAATTCGGTGGAGGAGGAGGAGGGGTCGGAGGAGGAGGAGGAGGCATAGTACGTTTGAGAGACCGTGACCGAGGTAGGACCCGCAATCCTCGGTGTGGGAAGTACATGAGAGGCCCCAGGGTCATTCTCGGTCCCAGCCTCCACCAAGTTAACCCAATGTGCCGTCAGTGAGATATAGTGTCCCTGCCCGGCAGCACTTGTCCACGTGTCCGTGGTTTGGTGGACCTTCTCAGAAACAGCGTTGGTCAGGGCACGGATGATATTCTGTGACACGTGCTGGTGTAGGGCTGGGACGGCACATCGGGAAAAATAGTGGCGGCTGGGGACCGAATACCGAGGGGCAGCCACCGCCATGAGATTTCGAAAGGCCTCGGTCTCTACCAGCCTATAGGGCAGCATCTCCAGGCTAAGCAATTTGGAGATGTGGACGTTGAGGGCTTGGGCATGTGGGTGGGTGGAACTGTATTTCCTCTTGCGCTCCAGCGTCTGCTGTAAAGACAGCTGAACGCTGCGCTGGGACACATTGGTGGACACTGTGGAGGATCGTGGAGGCGAAGGTGTGGTTTTCCGGTGGGAGGCGCTCGTGCCGGGGTCCTGGGCAGGGGGTTGACTAGCAGAGGCAGCGAGTGACACAGGGGAAGGAGCAGTGGTGTGACCCGCAGGGGGTGGTGAACGGCCTTGGTTCCATTGAGTGGGGTGTTTAGCACTCATATGCCTGCGCATGCTTGTGGTGGTTAGGCTAGTAGTGGTGGCACCCCTGCTGATCCTGGTGTGGCACAGGTTGCACACCACAGTCCGTCGGTCATCCTCACTTTCTTTAAAGAACCTCGAGACTTGCGAACATCTAGGCCTCGCCACGGGAGCTTCCCTACGTGAAACAGTTGCTGCTGATGCACCAGCTCTGGCCCTGCTTCTCCCTCTGGCCACACCACTGCGTCTTACAACCTGTTCTGGTGCAGCACTCGCCTCCGCCTCAGAAGCACTGTCTTCACTCGGCATATCAACCCAGCTTGGGTCAGTCACCTCGTCATCCTCCGATTCCTCAGTCTTTTCCCCCCTCGGAATTCCTCCCCTAACAACAACTTCACCACTGTCTGACAACCGTGTCTCCTCATCGTCCGACACCTCTTTACAAACTTCTTCCACTAACTCAACATTGTCATCATGATCATCATCACCCACAGACTGCGACAGTTGGAAAACTTGGGCATCGGGAACGAGTTCAGCAGCAACCTGAGAAGTGGTTTGTGACTCTGGGAAGGGTCCAGAAAACAGTTCCTGAGAGTATGCCGGATCGCATTCCAAATTTTCCTGGGAGGGGGCAGACTGGGGGGAAGGAGGTTGAGGTGGAGGAGCTAGAGGAGTGCTCCCTTGGGTAACGTGGGTGGACTGCGTGGAAGACTGACTGGTGGACAAATTACTTGAAGCATTGTCCGCAATCCACGAGATCAGCTGTTCGCACTGTTGTGGTTTCAACAGTCCTCTACCACGTGTCCCTGTAAGTTGAGACATGAAGCTAGGGAGTGTAGCTCTGCGGAATTCCCCTGCTCCCTCATCAGCGGGTACTGTCTCACCCTGCCCAGGACCACGGCCTCTGCCCCCTGCAGTAATTGAATGCCCACGCCCTCGCCCTCGACCCTTAGCCCTGGGGTTCAACATTTTTTGTATATAGGTGTATGATAAAAAAAAAATAAAAATTAAGTCCGGTAGAATTAAGTGACGTACAGAAAGTGTCACCGGGACAGATTATACGGATTGGAGCGAGTGTGCTGAACTGTGACACACAGAAAGGTTACACGCAGCTAAGTAAAATGGATTTGTATCACTGAACTAAAACAACTGAAAAAAATATTTTATTTTTTTTATATTTTGTTTTTTTGGGAACGTGACGTGCAGGAACTATGGTAGGACTGACTGACACCCTGTTAACGGTGGCTATTTAGTCTGCGACCCAGACAAATGTCGCACAGAGAATTTTCTGGATCGAGCGGTAGATGATATCGGTAGCAAATGACTTGGTTGTATTGTGTGATGTACAGAAAGTGTCACCTGGACAGTATATACGGATGGGAGCTAATGTGCTGAACTGTGACACACAGAAAGGTTACACAAAGCCGAGTAAAATGGATTTGTATCACTGAGCTAAAACAACTGAAAAAAATATTTTTTTTTTTATATTTGTTTTTTTATATTTTTTTTTACAATTTTGTTTTTTTGGGAACGTAACGTGCAGGAACTATGGTAGGACTGACTGACACCCTGTTAACGGTGGCTATTTAGTCTGCGACCCAGACAAATGTCACACAGAGAATTTTCTGGATCAAGCGGTAGATGATATTGGTAGCAAATGACTTGGTTGTATTGTGTGACGTACAGAAAGTGTCACCTGGACAGTATATACGGATGGGAGCGAATGTGCTGAACTGTGACACACAGAAAGGTTACACAAAGCCGAGTAAAATGGATTTGTATCACTGAGCTAAAACAACTGAAAAAATAATTTTTTTTTATATTTGTTTTTTTATATTTTTTTTACAATTTTGTTTTTTTGGGAACGTGACGTGCAGGAAATATGGTAGAACTGACTGACACCCTGTTAACGGTGGCTATTTAGTCTGCGACCCAGACAAATGTCGCACAGAGAATTTTCTGGATCAAGCGGTAGATGATATTGGTAGCAAATGACTTGGTTGTATTGTGTGACGTACAGAAAGTGTCACCTGGACAGTATATACGGATGGGAGCGAATGTGCTGAACTGTGACACACAGTAAGGTTGCACAAAGCTGAGTAAAATGGATTTGTATCACTGAGCTAAAACAACTGAAAAAATAATTTTTTTTAATATTTTGTTTTTTATATTTTTTTTTAAATTTAGTTTTTTTGGGAACGTAACGTGCAGGAACTATGGTAGGACTGACTGACACCCTGTTAACGGTGGCTATTTAGTCTGCGACCCAGAGAAATGTCGCACAGAGAGTTTTCTGGATCGAGCGGTAGATGATATTGGTAGCAAATGACTTGGTTGTATTGTGTGACGTACAGAAAGTGTCATCTGGACAGTATATATGGATCGGAGCGAATGTGCTGAACTGTGACACACAGAAAGGTTACACAAAGCCGAGTAAAATGGGTTTGTATCACTGAGCTAAAACAACTGAAAAAATAATTTTTTTTTTATATTTGTTTTTTATATTTTTTTTACCAATTTTGTTTTTTTGGGAACGTAACGTGCAGGAACTATGGTAGGACTGACTGACACCCTGTTAACGGTGGCTATTTAGTCTGCGACCCAGACAAATGTCGCACAGAGAATTTTCTGGATCAAGCGGTAGATGATATTGGTAGCAAATGACTTGGTTGTATTGTGTGACGTACAGAAAGTGTCACCTGGACAGTATATACGGATGGGAGCGAATGTGCTGAACTGTGACACACAGA
>ONZH01024537.1:0-56233 GCA_900303285.1 Rhinella marina | reverse complement strand
AGGGCCTGCTGGTGGACCCTCTAAAAAATTAGGGGTGAGGGCCTGCTGGTGACCCTCTAAAAAAATTAGGGGAATGGGCCTGCTAGTGAACCTCTTAAAAAATTAGGGGTGAGGGGCCCTGCTGGTGGAAGCCACTAAAACATTAGAGGCAAGGGAAGCCTAATAAGCAGTTTGATATGATGGAGGAAGAGGAGGAAGAGGACAAGAAGAGGAAGAGGAAGGGGTGCATGGGAATACAGTGTATTCAATACACCCTAAATGCCACATTTAAAGTTCCTTTATGTTCAGCCGCTTTCCTCTGGTGAAGTAGCGAAGTCAGGGGCAATCCAGGCATTGTTCATTTTGATAAGCGCCAACCTTGTCAGCATTTTCAGTTGACAGGCGGATGCGCTTATCAGTTATTATGCCCCCAGCGGCACTAAATACCCGCTCCGACAAAACGCTGGTGGCAGGGCAGGCCAGCACCTCCAAGGCGTAGCACGCAAGTTCGTGCCACGTGTCCAGCTTGGACACCCAATAATTGTAAGGCACAGAGGGATCACTGAGGACGTTGAGACGGTCAGCTAGGTACTCCTTCACCATCTTCCAAAACTTTTCCCTCCTTGTGACACTATGCCACTCATCAGGGTGAGGGTGCTGGCAGGGTGTCATTAAACTGTCCCAGGCCTTGGAGAGTGTCGCCTTGCCTCTGTT
The DNA here is from genome assembly GCA_900303285.1 of Rhinella marina. Lineage (NCBI taxonomy): Eukaryota > Metazoa > Chordata > Amphibia > Anura > Bufonidae > Rhinella > Rhinella marina. The sequence continues at coordinate 55,540 of ONZH01024537.1, read as the reverse complement.
GGAACTGCTGTGTGTTCCCCTCGTCTCCCCTCCTCAGTTACACAAGGAACTACGTACTCTGCCGCCAGCGTTGTCAGCTGGAAATTTTTGGAGCAATTTTTCCACAAGGGCCTTCTGGTATTGCACCATTTTGCTAGTCCTCTCCACCACAGGAATAAGAGATGAGAAGTTCTCTTTGTAGCGGGGATCGAGAAGGGTGAACAACCAGTAATCGGAGTTGGCTAAAATGCGTATAACGCAAGGGTCACGGGAAAGGCAGCATAGCATAAAGTCAGCCATGTGTGCCAGAGTCCCAACAGACAAGGCTTCGCTCTCCTCACCAGGAGGATGGCTCTCAATCTCATCGTCCTCTTCCTCCTCTTCAGCCCATCCACGAAGAGATGGAGTAAACCTGCTATGGGTACTACCCTCTGTAGTGGGGGCAACCGTCTCCTGCACCTACTCCTCCTCCTCCTCCAATTCACACTGAGAAGACGAACCGAGGGTCGTCTGGCTATCACCCTGTGTAGTGTCTTTCCCCCATTTCCACCTCTTCCACATGCAAAGCGTCCGCCTTAATTGTGAGCAGTGAGCGTTTCAGTAGACACAGAAGTGGGATGGTTACGCTGATAATAGTGCTATCGCCACTCACCATCTGTGTAGATTCATCAACGTTGCGTAAAAACTCACAGAGCTCAGACATCCATGCCCACTCGTTGCTTGTGAAGAGCGGAAGCTGACTGGAAAGGCGACGACCATGTTGCAGCTGGTGTTGCACTAGTGCCCTCTGCTGCTCACAAAGCCTGGCCAACATGTGGGAAGTGGAGTTCCAGCGAATGCTCAGGTCGCATAGCAGTCGGTGAGCTGGCAAGTGCAAGCGCTGCTGCAGCATTGCCAGACCGGCGGAAGCTGTAGGTGACTTTCGGAAATGGGCACACAGGCAGCACACCTTCACCAGTAGCTCAGGCAAATTGGGTTAGGTTTTGAGAAACCGCTGAACCACTAAGTTGAACACGTGGGCCAGGCATGGTATGTGTGTGAGATTGCCGAGCTCCAAAGCCGGCACCAAGTTGCGGCCATTATCAGAAACAACCATCCCTGGTTGTAGGTTGAGTGGCGAGAGCCACAGCTCAGCCTGGTCCCTTATACCCTGCCACAGCTCTGCGGCAGTGTGCTATTTGTTACCTAAACAAATATGTTTCAGCACAGCCTGTTGCCTGCTTCCAGCTACTAACTGATGGCGGACTGGTGCTGCAAGATGAGAATTCTGAGGTGGAAGTGGAGGAGGAGGTGGAGGAGGAGAAGGAGGGACTACTAATGTAGGTGGTGGTGGAAATCTGGATGAAAGTAGGGCCCACATTCCTTGGCGTTGGTAGCACCTGTGCCATCCCAGGGTATGACTCGCTCCCAACCTCCAAAACATTCACCCAGTGTGCCACCAGGGAAATGTAGCGTCCCTTGCCAAAAGCACTTGTCCATGTGTCAGTCGTTAAGTGAACCTTCCCAGTAACTGTGTTGGTGAGGGCACGGGTTATGTTACGGGACACATGCTAGTGTAAGGCGGGGACAGCACACGGGGAAAAATGGTGGCGGCTGGGGACTGAGTAACGAGGGATAGCTGCCGCCATCAGGCTGCGAAAAGCCTCAGTGTTTACAAGCCTAAACAGCAACATTTCCAGGGCCAGCAATTTTGAAAGTTGAGCATTTAGTGCTATGGCCTGTGGGTGGGTGGCTGGGTATTTGCGCTTGCGTTCAAAGGCCTGGGGTAAGGACATCTGTATGCTGCGCTGGGACACAGAAATGGATGTGCTCGCTGATAGTGCTTGCGAAGGTCCAGGTGCAGAGCGGGAAGCATCTGGGCCTGCCTCTTGGACAGGGGATTGGCCAGCACATAACACAGGGGAAGAGGAGGCAGTGGTGTGACCCGCAGACACCGATTGTGGACCCAGGCGTTCGGCCCACCTATTAGGGTTTTTTGCTGCCATGTGGCGGATCATGCTGTTGGTGGTCAGGTTGCTAGTGTTCAAGCCCCTGCTCAGTTTGTTACGGCATAGGTTGCAAATGACAATTCTTTTATTGGCTGCACTTTCCTCAAAAAAGCGCCAGTCTGCGGAACACCTACCCCTTGGCAAGGGAGATTGCCGCAAGGGGGTGCTCCGGTGAACAGTTGTGGGCCTGTTTGGTGTGGCCTGCCTTCTCCCTTTTGCCACCCCACTACCTCTTCCAGCCTGTTGCGATGCTGCGGATGATCCCTCCTCCTCTCTACTGCTGTCCTCGCTCAGCTTGTCACCTTCCCAGGTTGGGTCAGCGATTTCATCGTCCACCACCTCCTCTTCCACTTCCTCACTCTGGCCCTCCTCCTGACATGATGACCTAATAAGAACCTCACTTATTGACAACTGTGTCTCATCCTCATCATCAACCTCTTGAGACACTAATCGCCCTTGACTTATTGGCATCTCTCATCATCATCATCCACCTCGTGAGACACTAATTGCTGTTCCCCACCATCATCTTCTTCTGACTGTGGATGCTCATGAGTTTGGGAAACAGGGCACAACATCTCCTCATGTCCCTCTTCAAGCGGACTTGGCGAGAGGCCCAAATCAAGGAACAGCGATGAAAAGAGCTCCACGGAATATCCGAGTGTGGGATCACTTGTTTGCCCAGACTCTGCATGGTGGGAGGAAGGAGGATCAGGGTGAGGTTTCTGTTGACCTGACTCTTGACACTGGACTTTGTGGAAGAGAGGGTGGTGCTTAACCGACTGGAAGCATTATCTGCTGCAATCCAACCGACTACCTGGTCGCACTGGTGTGGTGTCAAGAGTGGTGTCTTGCGCCGCCCTGCAAACTGGGACATGAAGCTAGGAATTGTGGATGACTTTGCTTCTTGTGCTCTGCCAGCAGGCACAGTTTTACTGCGCCCAGAGCCATGGCCTCTGTGTGCACCGTCAGCAGCACGCCCACTTCCTTGTCCCTTACTGCTCGCTTTGCGCATATTAAATGGTATATATGCAAGTATGTCACAAGTACAGTAGTACAGATTTTTTTTTAGTGTATGAGCAGAAAAATTTCACAGAATGAGCAAACGTTATGCAGAAGACGCAGTGCAGGTAATGTTACATACCTGTGCTGCATGTGCAGTATAGCCTTTCTGTATCCTAAATACTGACATCCAGTGTATTTTTTTCTGACGTTATTCATATAATGTATAACGTTTGCGCAATCAGGCACAGATAGTGTAGGGATAGAATTTGGCTAGACAGGGCTAGTTGTTCTGTTGAAAAGACCCCAAAGTCCTTTTAAGGACTTTTGTTTTATCTGGCTGCAATATTGTTATTCTTGATGGTCAAAATTTGCGCAAGTTTATGAGTAAGTGTATGAGCAAATAAATTTCACTGAATGTCACAAATATTTAGAATGTGCAAATGTTATACAGCAGACGCAGAGCAGGTAATGTCGCTGTCACCAGTAGCAGAAAAAATGTCACCGAATGTCACAAATATTTACAATGCGCAAACGTTATACAGCAGACATAGCGAAGGGAATATCGCCGTCACTAAAGGCAGAAAAAAATACACTGGATGTCATAGGTATTTAGGATGCACAAACTTATACAGCAGATGCAGCGCAGGTAATGTCGCCTTGATTAGCGGCAGAAAAAAATACACTGAATGTCACAGGTATTTAAGATGCACAAACGTTATACAGTAGGCGCAGCGCAGGTGGTGTTATTGTCAGCCAATTTTGCACAAATTTAGCCAAAAAAAATAATAGATGTTGCAGCCAAATCAAACAATAGTCCTTAAAATGACTTTTTGGTCTTTTGAAAATAAAAACTAAACCTGTCGAGCCAAATCTTATCCCTACACTATCTGTCCTTGCAGCAGCTCTCCCTGACTAAGACTGAGCCGAACCACGTGTCACCGGGTGCTTTATAGCAACCGAAGACGCGTTCCGGCCGGCCAATCACTGGAAGCCATTAACCAAAATGGCTACGGCATTACAGTGAATGCCAGTACCTCCCCGCACGCTAATTGGCTGTGTAGCTGTGGACTCGAGTATGGCGCTCGAGCATACGCGGTGTTCGACCGCGATGTGCCGAGCAGCGCTATGCTTGCACGAATATAGTGTTCAGGCGAGCATGCTCGCTCAACACTAATAATTATGCTTCATCTTCCAGGGTAGTTAGTACTGGTTGATCACCATGGACTGGAATGTAAATGAAGTCGTCAGCTGACCCAGTTGAAAGGACTGTGATGGTGGTGGCACTGGCAGTCCAGGGATCAGAGGTTCTGGCTGTGGCTTCCTGAAACGGAGGGTGCCATCTGGTGACTCCTGAAGGCAGCGCACCCATACTTCGCCTGGTGGTTCCTCTGGCCAAACTTCAGGTGGTGATGCAGGTACCAGGGGCTTTTATATTAAGGTTACCCCAGTAGCAAAGGGGCCTTTCAGGGATGCCATGGGGGTGTATTCCACCTGATCCCCCAGGCTGTGACGGGGTTGGGGCAGGTACGGCTGTTTCACTGACCTGCGGCCCACAAAGTACTCCTTGCCGTCCTCATCATCCACCAGGAAGCCAGAGCCTCGCTCCACAGAAAACCACAGGACGGTTCCCTTTCGCCGCTCCAGTGTAGGGTCTCCCGGCCTCGGATTGTCCAGTACTTGGATGACCAAGTCCTCCACTGCATTCTTGTAGTCCCATAAGGTCTGGTCGTGGGCCGTCACAGATGCTGGCACAATCGGGTTATGCCGAATGGAAGGTGTTGTTCTCCTCCTGGGTGGCGAAGTGGATGCTCCAGCCGCCTCCGCTGCACCAGCCGGCAAGGCGAATATGTAGTCAGAAGCGTTTGAGACTCTCTTGCACAGTTGTGCCGCTCTGGAGCAGGCGTTGGTTCGGGTACTCATCCCCAAAGACCATCTCTCTCCACTTGGGTCACAGTTCTTTCGCCATGCTGTTTGCTGTGGTCTGACTCTGGATCTTGTTCACCGCTGGCTTGTACTGGAGAGGAGGGTGGAGTAATGAGGGAGGTGTCTTCACTCCCTATACATGCAAATAGTTTGTTTCCAGTGGGCCGGGCTGGTTTTTCCCGCTTCTGAGGGGGTCGTATCTTCACTTTCCCGCTCTTGAGGGGGCGTATCGTCATTTTCCTGCTTTGGGGGCCGGGGGAGGGGGCAAGAAGAATGCGTACGTTGCGTATGTTGCATACGTAGCGTACGTAGCCTTAGCGTTCAAAATTTTAAGAACATTTATGAATAATACGAAGCAAATCTGACAAAATCCGGATTCGCTTCGGAGTAGGAAAAATGGAGGATTCAATACGAATCTACGAAGCGGCGAATAGATTCGCTCATCTCTACATGCAATTACAAAAGTATTCAGATCCAAGTGCTGGTTTGAAAACTGTAGAATATTTTTCGTGGGACAACTCCTTTAAGGCATCCTGCACAGATCAGAGACAAGAGCTTGGATCGTTGAGGTGGCATACAAAGTCCCTGCACTACTGTAAGGTAGAGTCCTAGTCAGGATGTAGTCTTTCTTTCCTGTAAGTGATAGATTATATTATAGCTTTGCACATGGTTGTAAAAAAAAAACAACTGTGCAAAAGCAGAAAAACATATTTATTTGATATGTTATCACCATACGATAACGAAACCCACAACAAAGAACCTATCTAACTGCAAATAACTGATTCATTTCTGAGCCAAACTACATGTATTTGATATTATTTTTCATTGGACAACTTAGACCTTTCTTTTGTGGTTTTTGATGATAGATATAATATTAAAAACAATATTTATGGAAAAACTATGAAAATTATTTTTAAAAAAGTATATTTTTCTTTTCTTATTTTTTTTTCTATTACAAAAGGTTTTAAGATAAAACATTTCTAAAACCATTCCTGTACGCTTGTACCCTAAAAATGGACGCTATTTATGTAAATATTTACTGGATGGGCCTTCCACAAGACTTCAAAAGACTGGAGCGCATTTTAGATTTTAGCTACCTATTTTTCTATTGCTGGTTCTATGGCACCATACTGACAGAATACAGTTGTACGGCATCTTCTTGGGGAAATTTGGAAATTTTAAGGTTTTTTTTTACCTTTTTTTATGTTTCATTAATTCTTAAATTATTATTATTATTAATTAATAAAAAAATATGCATGCGTTTGTATACTTTACGCAGAAGAAAATGAATACCTAGATTTTTTTTTAAATAAAAAATGCATGTATGTTTGTATATTTTACATACAAATTTTACTATACTATTATTAATACTAATAAATATATATAACATAATAAATACTTTAATTGAATTGAATTTTTTCATGAACGAAAAAGAGTGGAGTTTGTATGGGTGTGTATGTAGTCTTCTATACTATTGCTAAACTTTTTAATTTTTTTATTTTCTGCATTTCTCTTTTTATTATTTTTTTAATTAATTGTTTATTTATTTTTTACTTTTTTGTACAGTGAATTAACCCCTTCCTGCCACAGTCAGGGCAAGAAGGGGCTAATTCACAGTCAGCAGGACTCCCGAAGTCAGCAGAAGCCGTCAGGCTTTTATAGATCCATGTCCGTGCTATGCGATCCATGTCCGTGCCGAGTCCAGCCCTTTAGATGCGTTGCGGGAGACATGTGAGTCTCCCGCTCGTGTGAAAGGGGCATTAACGATCCTTGTAGCAGGGTGCTGCAAGGATCTATAAAAGCCTGACGGCTTCTGCTGACTTCGGGAGTTCTCCCAGTCTAAGGACAGTTTGGTCACAGTGATCTGCCGCGGGATGGGCCACCGGCAAATCACAGTGTAACCCGGCACTTTCAAACGTCAGGTTACAGATTGGCATAAACAACCTGAACCCGGAGCTAATGTATGAGATAAAGGGCATCGCTGTGTGTGAAAGCACCTGTACTATGAAAATATAAAAATATGTCAAATGAAAAAATGGAAAAAAAGTCAAAATGGACAATATGCTGCAAATAAAAAAATTAATAAAAAGTGATCAAAAAGCCATACACACCCTAATGAAAAGTATCACCCAGATCACCTGCAAAAAATGAGCCCTAACCCAGCTCAGTACACATAAAAATAAAAAAGTTATGGGTGTCATAATATGATGATGTAAAGAAAAAAATTAATTTGTTCCATAGTTAAAAAAATTTTTCAGTATTAAAATACAAGAAAAACTACACGTATGTGGTATTATTGTAATTGTACTGACCCAGAGAATAAAAGTAACAGGTCAGTTTCATCACATAGGAAACGCTGTAAAAACAAAACCTATAAAACTGTGTCAGAATTGTGTTTTTTTTAATAAAATTTTTTTTTCCCACTTACCACTACACTGTATGCAACTCTAAATAGTGCCATTAGAAAGTACAACTTGTCCCACAAAAACAAGCCCTCATACGGCTATGTTAGTGGAAAAATAAAAAAAATTATGGCTTTGAGAAGGCTGGGAGTAAAAATGGAGAATGAAAAAATGGAAAATCATCCAGTCTTGAACGGATTAAGCAAATTTATACATATATATCAATTTGCACACAATTATTACTATGCACTCCTCAACATTGAAATGGCAACACCAATAAGGAAAAGTAATTGAATTATGGAAATCACAGATTCTATAGACATGTTCAGGGGCGTACATAGAAATCATTGGGCCCCATAGCAAGAATTTAAATTGGGCCCCCATGACCGTTTCTAGTCCCTTCCACTATGCACCCTGGCTCCTCACTACCCTCCCTATCTTCTCCCCTGCCCCACCTCATGCAGCAGTATTTTGTTCTACAAAATGGCAGTGCTTATGCCGGAACCCAACAGACCCATTAGGGCTCTTTCACACGAGCGGATGCCGTGTGTGGAATCCGCTGCGTGCAGGGGCGGTTTTGGGCACCATGCATCCTATGCATTTGCATAGGGCCCCTGACGTCCAAGGGGGACCCCACGCTCCGCTCTTGTGCCGGTGCCCAAGACCGCCCACCCAGCTGTCACTTACTGCATTTGTCCGAATGCGTACGCATTTTATAAATGAGTACACTAAAGCGTACTAACTTATAAAATGCGTACGCATTAGTGTACATACTAAAATATGCGTATGAATTAGCGTGCAGATTTGAAAAACCGCACGCAAATTCCACCTGAGCAAGCTCGCTCATCTCTAGTCCCAATCTTTGATGTGTGTGTGGGGGGCGTGTCATCATAGGGCGTGTCATCAGGGGCGTGACGCGTCATTGGGGGGGGGGGGGGCGGACATAACTTCGCATAGGGCCCCAGAAATGCCAAGACCGCCCCTGGCTGCGTGTAATAGAGCCAAGCCCCGTTCTGGACAGCAGAGACACAGAGTACTAACATGATTGATAATGCTCTGTGCCTCTCTGTGATCTTACTACAAAATCACAGTGACAACTTTATCTCACTTTGATTTTGTAGTAAAAAGATCACAGAGAGGCACAGAGCATTATCAATCATGTTAGTACTCTGTGTCTCTGCTGTCCAGAACGGGGCTTGGCTCTCCTACACGCTGCGGATTTCTTGGAAGGCATCTGCTTGTGTGAAAGAGCCCTTAGAGTAAATGAGATCTGGTAGGTTCCGGCGGTGTTCAGCATGTTTTGACAAGAATCTGGGGCATTACATGATGTAATACTACCAAACTTTCCTGCTGTCCAGCATGGCACATGCACAGAGACATCAGAATAGTCTGAGGAAGTACCCCCCCACTCTGTGTCATGCAGGACAGCTGGGTGACACTGACATTACTGGCTATCCTGCATGACACATGTGCAGAGACATGAGAACCCCTCCAGCTTTCCATGCTCTCATCTGCATTTATGCCTTGCAGGATAGCAGGAAATCTGAGTGGGATTACATGATGTAATACCCAGCTTTCCTGCATGGCACATGTGGAGAGACACGTCAATGATCTGAGAAACCTGAGTAACACAACTCCCACCTACCCTCACATGTTCTCATGCCTCTGCTGTTGTGACATGCTGGACATCAGGAAAGCTGAGTCACATGAGATAATGTAGTGACAACCAGCTGGCATATGTGCAGAGGAATAGTCTTGGAAAGCTGAGTGCCCCTCTCCACACCTACCTCTGCACTGTCCTCACCTACAAGCTGTCACTTACTTCATTACTGGAGGAGTTGAGCCAAACTAGATGAACCAGGCCTCAAGAGCTAAGAAAACAAGAAACTTCTGGGTACACATGAGCAGTGATCAGATTTAGCACGGAGACGGGAGGCGGAGCTACCATACAGGGGCAGCGCTAGCAGATGGGGGGCGGAGCTTGCAGACTAGAGGAGACTAATGTCTTCAAGGTTAGTTCTTAGGGCGCAGAGCATCCTCCAGAAGAAGAGGATTATTATGTCTGTACACTGCAATGCGTCTGGCGCGCTGCTCACGTCTCAAACCTGGTTTAGAATTACTGCAGTGTGTATGTAGGTCAGAAAGTGAATGGGCCATTGAAACTGGGTGGGCCTCTTTCCCCCACAGGCCCGATAGCAGCTGCTTGGTCTGCCTCCATTGGCTGTATGCCACTGGACATGTTGATGATATGCAAAAAAATACAAAATCTCCAAATATCTAGATAAATCTAGTATCGAGTATGAGTGCCATGCATACAAACACACACACTTACATACCCTGGCATGTTATCAATGAGGTTATTAACCCTTTCAGTACCGGGCCACTTTTCACCTCAAATCCCAGGCCGTTTTTTGCTAATCTGACATGTGTCACTTTATGTGGTAATAACTTTGGAACGCTTTTACTTATCCAGGCCATTCTACGATTGTTTTCTCGTCACATATTGTGCTTCATGGTAGTAGTAAATTTGTGGCAAAATATTTCATTTTTATAAAAAATACCAAATTTACCAAAAATTTGGAAAAATTTGCAAATTTCAAAATTTCAGTTTATCTACTTTCAAAATACATAGTAATACCTCCAAAAATAGTTATTATTTTACATTCCCCATATGTATACTTTATGTTGGCATCATTTTATAAATGTCATTTTACTTTTTTGGGACGTTAGAGGACTTACAAGTTTAGAAGCCATTTTTCAAATTTTCAACAAAATTTCCAAAACCATTTTTTTAAGCACCAATTCAGATATAAAGCAATTTTGAGGGGGCTTACATAATGGAAACCACCCATAAATGACCCCATTTTAGAAACTACACCCCTCAAATTATAAAAAACTGCTGTTACAAACTTTGTTAACCCTTGAGGTGTTCCACAAGAATTGATGGAAAATGGAGGTGAAATTTCAAAATTTCACTTTTTTGGTTGATTATTCATGTTAATAATTTTTTTCTTGTAAAACAGCAAGGGTTAACAGCACACTAAACCTCAATATACATTACTATGATTCTGCAGTTTACAGAAATACCCCATATGTGGTGGTAAACATCTCTATGGGTTTGTGGCAGTGGTCAGAAGGGAAGGAGCGACATATGGATTTTGGAGGCAGATTTTGCTAGAATGGTTTTTAGGCACCATTTTGGAATTGAGAGACCCTGACTTACCCCTACAGTGGAAACCCTCAAAAAGTGACCCCATTTTGAAAACTACACCCTTCAAAGAATATATTAAGGGGAGTACTGGCTACTTTGACCCCCTAAGCGTTTTATGGAATTTGGAAACACTTGGCTGTGAAAATGAAAAGTTTCATTTCTTCCAATAAAAATGTTGCTTTAGCCCCAAATTTTTCATATTGACAAGGGGTAACAGGAGAAAAGTACACCATAATTTGTTCCCCATTTTCTCCTGAATACGGCAACACCCCATATGTGGTGGTAAACTGATGTGGGAGCACATGGTAGGACTCAGAACAGAAGGAGCGCCATATGGATTTTGCAGCACAGATTTTGGTGGATTGGTTTGTGGGAGCCATTGATTTTTATTTTTTTGAGTTATTGTCTTATGTGGGGGCTCATTTTTTGCGGGACGAGGTGACGTTTTCATTGGTACCATTTTGGGGTACATAAGACTTTTTGATCGTCTGCTATTACACTTTTTGTGAGGCAAGGTGAAACAAAATGGCTGTTATGGCATAGTTTTTTTTAAAAAAAATTTACAGCATTCTTCTGGGGGGCCATCTCATGTAATATTTTTAAAGAGCAGGTTGTTACAGACGCGGCGATACCCAATATGTCAAACATTTTTATTTTTGGAAAGTTTTACACATTAGATGCATTTTTGAACAGAATAAAATCTGTTTTTGTGTTGCCATTTTCAGAGAGCCATATTTTTTTTATTTTTCGGGCGATTGTCTCAGGTAGGGTATCATTTTTGCGGGACAAGATGACGGTTTGATTGGTACCATTTTGGGATAAATACGCCTTTTTGAACGCCTGCTATTACACTTTTTGTGAGGGAAGAGGGGAAAAAATGGTTGTTTTGGCATAGTTTTTTTTTTATTTTTTGCAGCATTCACCCGGGGGGAAATCTCATGTAATATTTTTATAGAGCAGGTGGTTACGGACGCGACGATACCCAATATGTCTAACTTTTTTATTTTTGGAAAGTTTTACACATTAGATGCATTTTAAAACAGAATAAAATCTTTTTTTTGTGTTGCCATTTTCAAAGAGCCATATTTTTTAAGTTTTTAGGCGATTGTCTCAGGTAGGGTATCATTTTTGCAGGACAAGATGACGGTTTGATTGGTACCATTTTGGGGTAAATACGCCTATTTGATCGCCTGCTATTACACTTTTTGTAAGGGAAGGTGACCAAAAAATGTCTGTTTTGGCACTTTTTTTTTTTTTTCAGCATTTGCCTGGGGGGCCATCTCATGTAATATTTTTATAGAGCAGGTTGTTACGGACGCGGCGGTACCCAATATGTGTAACTTTTTTATTTTTGGAAAGTTTTACATATTAGATTTCTTTTTGAACAGAATAAAATCTTTTTTTGTGTTGCCATTTTCAGAGAGCCATATTTTTTTTATTTTTCGGGCGATTGTCTCAGGTAGGGTATCATTTTTGCGGGACAAGATGACGGTTTGATTGGTAACATTTTGGGGTAAATACGCCTTTTTGATCGCCTGCTATTACACTTTTTGTAAGGGAAGGTGACCAAAAAATGTCTGTTTTGGCACGTTTTTTTTTTTTTTTTCAGCATTTGCCTGGGGGGCCATCTCATGTAATATTTTTATAGAGCAGGTTGTTACGGACGCGGCGGTACCCAATATGTGTAACTTTTTTATTTTTGGAAAGTTTTACACATTAGATTTCTTTTTGAACAGAATAAAATCTTTTTTTTGTGTTGCCATTTTCAGAGAGCCATATTTTTTTTATTTTTCGGGAGATTGTCTCAGGTAGGGTATCATTTTTGCGGGACAAGATGACAGTTTGATTGGTACCATTTTGGGATAAATACGCCTTTTTGATCGCCTGCTATTACACTTTTTGTAAGAGAAGGTGACCAAAAAATGTCTGTTTTGGCACTTTTTTTTTTTTTTTTACTGCGTTCACCTTATCTTTCTTTTTTTACCTTTTTTTTACAATTTTTTTAAACTTTTTTTGGAAAATTGCTTTTTTTTTTACTTGAAACTTTTATTATTATTTTTTTTTTTTAGGAAACTTTATTTTTTAACGTTTTTTTTCAACTTTAACTTTTGGGGTCTGATCCCCTTTACAATGCATTACAATACTTTTGTATTGTAATGCATTGGCTGTAAGTGTATTACTCAATGTAATACACTTACAGCCTGCTTCCTGTGCGATCCAGGGGGCTGGATCGCACAGGAACGCAGGGATAGCAGCCACGATGCCTAAGGAAGGCATCGGGCTGCTATCCGAGCCATCGGGTCCCCGTCACAGCAGCGCGGGGACCCGATGCCCCCCCCCCCCCGCTCGCCATCCTGAAGTCCTTTCACTGTGCTGACCGCGGCACATGAAGGGTTAAAGTGCCGGCATCTGTGTTTTCACCGATGCTGGCACATTCAGCAGGGGTCCGGCACTTGGGCACAGCCGGACCCCCGCCGCTGATCGGGCGGGCGCAGCTCCTGCGCCTGCCCGATCAGAGAGCCGTACATGTACGGCGCTGGGACTTGCGGCAGTAATTTTTGCGCCGTACATGTACGGCGCTGGGAATGTAAGGGTTAAAGCGCATCTGTCAGCAGATTTGTACCTATGACACTGGCTGACCTGTTACATGTGCACTTGGCAACTGAAGACATCTGTGTTGGTTCCATGTTCATATGTGTCTGCATTGCTGAGAAAAATTAAGTTTTAATATATGCAAATGAGCCGCTAGGAGCAACGGGGACATTGCCAATACACCTAGAGGCACAGCTCTCTCTGCAACTGTCGTGTCCTCTGCACTTTGTTGACAGGATCAGGCAGCGAAAACATCATCACACCTGGACCTCTTAATCAAAGTGGAGATGGTGCAATGCCCCTGTTGCTCCTAGAGGCTCATTTGCATATATTAAAGGGAGTCTTTTACCTGATCTGACCGTCATAGACCACCTTATCCACGTTAAAACAATACCTTTGTTAAGGATTTTCTACGCTGTATTCCTCCAAAAAAACACTTTTATTCCATATGCAAATGACCCCCAGCAAGTGCCCGGAAGCTTGGTTATACAGCAAGGAGCCCAAGCCCCCGAGCGATTTGAAAAGCAAACCCCTCCCTTTTCCTCCAGCCCGCCCCGCTTTAGCATAATCCTCCTCCTGTTATGAAATCTCCCACTTGCGCTGCTCTTATATATATTCCAACGTTGGACATCCTTAACAAAGATATTGTTTTAACGTGGATAAGGTGGTCCATAGCCTGATCTGAGCAGTCTATGACGCTCAGATCAGGTGAAAGACTCCCTTTAAAATATTATTTTTCTTAGCAATATGAGCACATCTGAATATGGCACCAACACAGATGCCTCCATCTGCCAAGCGCACATATAACAGGTGTCAACCAGTTTCATAAGCACAAATCTGCTGACAAATGCCCTTTAATGGTTCTCTGAGGAATGTTCTACCACCTGAATGCACTTGAGCATGCAAATCATTAAGATCTGCTGCTGGCAGCTACCTTTGCATTTGCCAACCAATGATGTATCAGATGTGCTCACAGAGCAGTCTGGCTACCATACGTTATGCCACCCCACAACATAATTTCTGTAGTGGGAGCAGCGTGTTCCTTCGTGAAGGCCTCATCATGGCATTGCCTACATGGTATCTGCACATGTTTTTATGATAGTATATGTACTGCTTGTTATATTTAATAATACATTTTGAGATATATTTTATGCGGTCTGCCTTCTTTATATAGGTTTTTCATGGTATCCAGACTATCTAAGACAAAAGCAGGACTCATCTCTGTAGAGGAAACACCTCCATTCCAGCCTCCATTGCTGTCTTTCTGTGCACCATGATTGCATTTGAGAGTGGAGGTTAATTGAACACCTATAGCTGAATGCCTGGCTTGTAGTTCGGTTTTGTGCAAACTCCTGGATGGTTTGTGTAGACATTGTTTGCAACCCCAGGCTTGGGATGTAACATCCAATTTCACTTGCAGTAAAGAATAGATGACTGCGTGCCATTCTTCTAACCAGACTATTCCTCCTTGCAGAGGTTTACCTCTGTGCATCTCTTGTGGTCATTCCAGTTTGTCGTATTTCTCTCATCAGTGGGACATGAAACATTGAACAGTGATGATATCTCACAGTACAATAATAGGAGAGGGGGCACACTCACAATACTGCAGAGTGCAAGTATGGTTTTAAACTAATAAGCAATATACACAACAAACAAGAAAACTGTATGAAAGCTGCACATCCAAAAATAAAATCAATTTTTCTTTTATTAGGGAAAGACACAAACACATTAAAAAAACTGTACAAAATAGACTTAGTGCCAGATAAAATATGACCAAGCATATAAGAGATAACCTAAGTAGAAATAAAACATGCACATATATAAAGTACAGCTGTTACAAAGATGAAATGGGATGATACAAAGTTTTTAAGCATGTGTAAATATGACTAGGTCATTATGCATGCAAAAATAAATAACAAACATACAGGGGCGTAGCTATTGGGGGTGCAGAGGTAGCAGTCGCTACCGGGCCCAGGAGCCTGAGGGGCCCCAAAAACCCTTGGGCCACATAAGAAGACACTGGTATTATAGAAAGTGCATGCTGGTTGTTACACCTCTGGCTGGAGGGAAGGGGTTAGGTCAAGAATTTGTCATGGGGGAGTGGGGGCATTGGAGGGTTGGGGGGGTGATGTTTCAATTTTTGCCTTTGTGCTTCCCTGCCCCTGGTCACAAAGCACTGAGGGAAGGGGGGCCCCAAACTGAACTCATGCACCAGGGCCCATGAGCCTTTAGCTACGCCCCTGCAAACATACATGGCTGAAACGTCAAGGTCGGCTATATGTATGCCACAAACTGATGCTTAAAAGTATATATATATATTATACATAACTGATTGCATAACTGATTATGCGCATGCGCAGGAGTGTCCACAATGGAGCGCATATGGGCTCCAAACCAGAGAAAAAAAATGTAAATACAAAAAATGCCAAACATATAAACGCTAGAAACATTTACAGTATATGTATGCCACAGAGAGACACTTTAAAATCCATGTAATATATATGGCTGACATCATAAGTGGCTTAATCTCCCAAATATGAGTTTAGCATCAGACAGGAGAGAAATAATGCAACCTTTGTTCAGTACCCATAGTGACCCAATTGTAGAGTGCCGAGAGGGAGATGCACACTGCCATAAATAATATAAATATACAGAATGACAAAAATACTGTATACACTGCAAGCGCCAAGAGGGGCACCACTCACAGTTATTAGAATACATATTAAAACCGCTAATGATAATTCATACACAAAGATGAAAGTTTAACCAATACTGTTGATGTTGATGTTAATGTTGAAATTTAGAAAGACCCACATCAAAAAAGCTTACAATAAGTAAAAACCAAAAGGTGACTACAAAATATAACATATAGTTTATGTAAAACTTAATGTAGTGAAAAAATATACCATAACAATCAATATAAAAAAAATCATGATTGGCCACAAAGAACATGATTATAGGGGAATAAAAGAAGGGCAGGTGTTTGCATCAAAAAGATGATAAGACAATAAATGGCTGGAATTGTAATGGACAGATAAGGGTACAAAGGTATTGTGCAATAGACTAAACCAAGCCAAGATATTAAGATGAAAGAAAATACATATACTAGAAATAAAAAAGAAAACTATATATATAAGATGGAATGATATCCACAAAAGAGACGCTGAATGAGCAAAGCCTGGGGTGCCGGGGGAAAAGGTCAGAAGTGGTGAGAACAAGTGAAAAGAACAATAGATAAAAATAATAATGGTATTGGGCACTAACAAGCCAAAGAAAGTCAGTGAAAAAATAATATCCTGCTTAAAAAAAAGTCAAGCTATATGCAGATAAAATGATGTAAAGGTGTAATGAATTATTAACATTGGATCAGAGCAAAGATAGATAAAATAATAGTACAGTATGCAAAAATTCCTGTTCACTACACTACAGCCATACAGTCCACATGAGAAACAGCCTCTTAAATGGTGCGGAATGGAACATCTTCAGAAGAAACATCTTTTTTTACCAATACTTGTATATTATAATAGTCAATTGTGAAGCAAGTGTTCATCTTGTGTCTTTGAGTGGTAAGTATTCCAAGGCATCTTGTCCCAGAGAGGGCTACAGAGGCGGATTGGCCATAGACTCTACAGGGAAATTTTCTGGTGGGCCAGTGCCCAGGGGGCCACTCAAGCCCTCTTGATGGCCGCAGGCCAGGTACACAATGATCTGGTGCTCAATGGCCACAGTTGGCCTCCTAAGCTCAACTGTATTACTGTCCTCAAGGTGTTGATACAGTTGAATACTGCGCTGAGGTCAGCAGTATTTTGTGCTGTCCTGTGGCATTTGGTTCTGCAGGGGCGGTATTCTGCACTGCACTACAGTATTACAGGCCCTGCCTACTTCGGTTGTCCTTGCTTACTTGTTTTGGCCCTTCTGTCAGTTAGAGCCTACCTACAACATGGGGCCACTTTTTGGGTTTTTTCCAGGGCCACTTTAAGTTCCCAATCCGCCCCTGGAAGGCTAAAACCCTGGACCTCCATGATGTGCAAAACATCACAGTTGTGCAAATTCCAAATAGAGTGCAAAAGTGCAAAAACCTATAAACAAAGAAAAACACACATATAAAAAAAAACAATTAAAGGTGGTGGTGATAAAATAGATCACGAAATTATCTATAAAATCCGGTAAAAGTGAGTTCCTCATTAATCCCATGTAGTGCTAGGGAATCCAGATCAAAAATCCATCTGGATTCAGATTTGAGAAGATGTGGGGTCAGGGGTGCCCCCCTTAGATTGCAAGGACAAATTCAAGCCCAAGAATTCTTAGGTCAATAAACCTGCCCTGGTGATGTTCCAAAAAGTGCGTAGCCACTGAGGTCAATGTTTTCTCTTTCTTCGTTCTGTCCTGGGTGCCAATCCAATGGTTGATAAATGCTTTTGAATGTGCTTGCGCTGGTCTGCCCCACATAAACTTTTCAGCAGGAACAGATCAAAGCATAAACAACGTTTTTAGAGTGGCAATTGATATATTGTCTATGAGACACTTTCCTTGAGTCACAAGGGTTGATAAATGTGTCCGAGCCTAGCATGAATTGGCAGATATTACAATTACCACAATGTACCTCGTAATTTGTTGTCCCTTCCAACGTTTTAAAAATGGCTTCATACCAATTTATACCTTAAATTGGCCACTCTACGTGGAGTAATGTAGGGTTGAGGGTCAACATATCCAGAAAGTTTGGGAGAATAAGATACCAATGAGTATCCAATAGATTCTACAGTTCTTTCCACTGGTTGTTATTTCTAGTGATAAGACATACCTTTTTATCTTGATGTCTGGGTTTTGGTTTGAGAAGTTCCTGGCGATCAGATGCTTATGCCGTCTCATAGGCATGTGACGCAATGTTTTTAGAATATTCACAGGCCTGAAAGCGTAAAGTTAGGTTCTTAGAGGCCTCTTGGAAATCTACAGTAGTGGTGCAATTTCAACGAAGTCTCAAGAATTGTTCCTTTGGTATTCATTTACATAAATGGTATGGGTGGAAGTTCTCGGGAAGGCTGTTCGTTGCTGTTTCCTTTCAGAACAACTATGTTTTCAGTGCCTTCTAAACTAATCTGTAAGTCCCAAAAGTCAACTGTCTTATCTGAAATCCTATAGGTGAGTATGATGTTAAACTGATTCTCATTAAGGATCGAAATGAACTTTTCACATTCCTCTTGTACACTCTGCCAAAAGAATATAACATCGCCAATATAACGGTGCCACTTAACTACATTACGTTTGAATAACTCAGATGGGTACACAGTCAATTTTTGCTCAGCTAAATCTGTATTCACTATGAAATACTAAATCACATGACAAAATATTAGTCCATTCCATTAATTGTGATCTTTGTTGAAAATCTGATGTCACTAAATTATATAATTATTAGAGATGAGCGAGCACTAAAATGCTCGGGTGCTTGTTATTCGAGTCGAACTTTTCCCGATGCTCGGGTGCTCGTTTCGAGTAACGAACCCCATTGAAGTCAATGGGAGACTCGAGCATTTTTTGCAGGGGACCAAGGCTCTGCCTAGGGAAGGCTGGGTGAAAACCTGGAAACCTCAGAAAATTATGGAAACACCACGGAAATGGACAGGAAACAGCAGGGGCAGCATGCATGGATGCCTCTGAGGCGGCCTAATCCCACCATTACCCCAAATTCTCAGGCAACAGCCTGGTGGTTACCCTCATGGCAATTGTGCTCACCCAGACCAAGAAAGGCGAGGCAAATACCCATCACATGTTAGGGAAGCACCCAACTAGGTGCAACGAAGGTCCATCACCGCCTGCAGGTGACACCACTGCTCATGCTGGCACTGCAGCTGAAATCAAGTTTAGTATCTGTTCTTATCAGTTGCTGTGGCTGTTGGATGTATAGTGGTGAGCATAGCTGCTTCCCAAGCATCTAAAAAAAAAATCAGTACAATATCTAATACGTCCCCCTACCCGGGTAAATTGTTGGAGAGAGGGCCTGTAGGTGTGGGGCAGGCTGGGGGGAAGGAGGTTTTGCTGGAAGAGCCAGAGGAGTGCCCCCTGGGCTAGCGTGTGTGGTGGTGACAACAGCAGGGTGTAGTTAGAATGACGACGCAGGATCCCAACTTAAAAATTTAGCATCAACCGGTACAGTCGTAAATTATGAGATTGATCAAGTGTGGTATGTCTTCTATGTATACTACTCAGTTTAATACCGTATATGGCAGCTATCCGGAAAAATAGTTTGTAGAGAGAGAGAGAAAGATAGGACAAAGAAGTAAATTATTTGGAGAGAGGGCCTGTAGGTGGGGTGGCAGGCTGGGGGAAAGGAGGTTTCGCTGGAAGAGCCAGAGGAGTGCCCCCTGGGCTAGCGTGTGTGGTGGTGATAACAGCCGGATGTAGTTAGGATGACGACGCAGGACCCCAAATTAAAAATTTAGCATTAACCGGTACAATTGTCAATTATGAGCTACATCAAGTGTGGCATGACTTTTAAATGGATATTGCATGTGGTCACGTACTCCCTGGAACCCCATAGTCACCCCTTCCCTGATGTGCTAGCACAGAACATTCTCTGCCCTAATTCGCAAGACCTTTTGCTGTTTCCGTGTGCTGACAGTGGGGATTTACCAGTGCTGTCTGAGGAGGTGGTGGACAATGGCGAGACACAGGTGTCGGGGGGTGAGGTAGTTGTATGGGAAGCAAGTTACAGTGGGGACTCCTTGGGGGGAATTTCTCATGATGGGACAGATTCAACTTGGGTGGATCAAGCACAGGAACAGATGAATTTTTTGGGGGGTTTATTTAACTTTTATTTAGCAAAAATAACCACAGAGATATTTATTCGTTATCTTCTCTGCGCAGTCTGGCGTTGGGGTTCGTCACTTTGATGGCGAGCTGTGCCGCTCTCTCCACAATGGTCTGTAGGTTCTTAGATGGAGACTTTGTCGGCGATTTCAGTACAGAAGGACTTGTTGCTCATCAACAGAACCTCGACCTCCTTGACATTGTGGACAAGGAATTTGCGGGTGGACCAGGAATTTGCGGAACCCTGTGGGCAGCATGTGTTTGGTCTTCTACTTGCTACCGTATCCAATGTTGGGCAATATAGATTTGCAAGTAATATTATTTTTCACACCTATCCCAAAAATAAAAATGTATGCAGTTTGCGCAAATAAAACTTGAAACTGGAATTGGAGAGAGGGCCTGTAGGTGGACCTCAGGAAAAATTGTTTGGAGAGAGGGCCTGTAGGTGGAACTCCGGAAAAATTGTTTGGAGAGAGGGCCTGTAGGTGGACCTCCGGAAAATTGTTTGGAGAGAGGGCCTGTAGGTGGAACTCCGGAAAAATAGTTTGGACAGAGGGCCTGTAGGTGGAACTCCGGAAAAATTTTTGGAGAGAGGGCCTGTAGGTGGACCTCCGGAAAAATTGTTTGGAGAGAGGGCCTGTAGGTGGAACTCCGGAAAAATTGTTTGGACAGAAGGTCTGTAGGTGGACCTCCGGAAAAATTGTTTGAAGAGAGGGCCTGTAGGTGGACCTCCGGAAAAAATTTTTGGGGAGAGGGTATGTAGGTGGACCTCTGGAAAAATTGTTTGAATAGAGGTCCTGTAGGGGGCCCTCCTGAAAAATTGTGCTAAAAGAGTGCCAGTTGGACCTCTAAAAAATGGCGTTTTTTGGGTCAGCGTTAGGCAAAGACGATATGTAGGAGGAGGAGGAGTAGGAGGAGGAGTAGAGAAGAGGAATCGGATACATAAGTTATTTAAATCTTTAGCTGCTTTCCCCCGGAGGAGATTTGAATTCCGGTGAAATCCAGGCTTTGTTCATTTTAATAAGCATCAGCCTGTCAGCGCTGTCAGTTGACAGGCATGTACGCTTATCGGTGATGACGCCACCAGCTGCACTGAATACCCGCTCTGACAGCACGCTAGCGGCAGGGCAGGCCAGCACCTCCAAGGCGTACAGCGCCAGTTCAGGCCACGTGTCCAGCTTTGAAACCCAGTAGTTGTATGGAGCAGAGTGATCGTTACGGACGTTGGTATGGTCAGCTAGGTACTCCCTCACCATCTTTCTGTACAGCTCCCCCCTACTCTGCCTAGACTGGGGACAGGTGACAGTGTCTTGCTGGGGTGACATAAAAGTGGAGAGTGAACACCCAGTAATCGGTGTTGGAAAAAATTCTTCTAATGCGAGGGTCACGGGATAGACAGCCTAACATGAAGTCTGCCATGTGCGCCAGAGTCCCAACATGTAAGAATTCCCTCTCCTCACTGGCCTGACTCTCCATTTCCTCCTCCTCCTCCTCCAAGTCCTCCTCTTCAGCCCATACACGCTCAAGAGTTAAGGACTGAGCACTGGTACCCTCTACTGTCTCGCCGACATTCTCCTCCTCTTCCTCCTCATCCTCATCCCCCTCCTCCGATACGCGCTGAGAAACAGACCGGAGGGTGCTCTGGCTATCAAGCGACGTTTCTTCCTCCACCGTCTCTTGTGACAAGCGCAAAGCATCCAACTTGATGCTGAGCAGTGAGTTTTTCAACAGGCAAAGCAGCGGGATTGGTGAGGCTGATAATGGCGGCATTGCCGCTGAACATCTGTGTTGACTCCTCAAAGTTGCTCAACACCTGTCAGATATCAGACATCCACGTCCACTCCTCATTGTAGACTTGAGGAATCTGAGAGACCTGACTACCAGTTCTGGTGGAAGATGACATCTGGCAGTCTACAATCGCTCTGCGCTGCTGGTAAACTCTGGATAACATGTTTAATGTGGAATTCCAGCTCGTGGGCACGTCGCACAACAGTTGGTGAGCGGGCAGTTGTAGGCGGCGCTGCTCTGCCCTGAGAGTGGCAGCATCTGTGCTCGACTTGCGGAAATGTGCACAGATGCGGCGCACCTTGGTGAGCAAATCAGACAGATTGGGGTATGTCTTGAGGAACTGCTGAACTATGAGATTGAACACGTGGGCCAGGCATGGCACATGTGTCAGTCTTCCGAGTTGCAGAGCCGCCACCAGGTTACGCCCGTTGTCACACACAACCATGCCTGGCTTGAGGTTAAGCGGTGCCAGCCACACATCGGTCTGCGCCGTGATGCCCTGTAACAGCTCTTGGGCGGTGTGCCTTTTGTCACCTAAGCTCAGCAGTTTGAGCACCGCCTGCTGGAGCTTACCCACGGCACTGCTGCTGCGCCTAGAGCTACCGACTGAAGGCGCAGTGCCCACGGATGGTAATTCGGTGGAGGAGGAGGAGGGGTCGGAGGAGGAGGAGGCATAGTATGTCTGAGAGACCGTGACCGAGGTAGGCCCCGCAATCCTCGGTGTGGGCAGTACATGAGCGGCCCTAGGGTCATTCTCGGTCCCAGCCTCCACCAAGTTAAGCCAATGTGCCGTCAGTGAGATATAGTGTCCCTGCCCGGCAGTACTTGTCCACGTGTCCGTGGTTAGGTGGACCTTCTCAGAAACAGCGTTGGTCAGGGCACGGATGATGTTCTGTGACACGTGCTGGTGTAGGGCTGGGATGGCACATCGGGAAAAATAGTGGCGGCTGGGGACCGAATACCGAGGGGCAGCCACCGCCATGAGATTGCGAAAGGCCTCGGTCTCTACCAGCCTATAGGGCAGCATCTCCAGGCTTAGCAATTTGGAGATGTGGACGTTGAGGGCTTGGGCATGTGGGTGGGTGGAACTGTATTTCCTCTTGCGCTCCAGCGTCTGCTGTAAAGACAGCTGAACGCTGCGCTGGGACACGTTGGTGGACACTGTGGAGGATCGTTGAGGCGAAGGTGTGGTTTTCCAGCGGGAGGCGCTCGTGCCGGGGTCCTGGGCAGGGGGTTGACTAGCAGAGGCAGCGAGTGACACAGGGGGTTGACTAGCAGAGGCAGCGAGTGACACAGGGGAAGGAGCAGTGGTGTGACCCGCAGGAGGTGGTGAACGGCCTTGGTTCCATTGAGTGAGGTGTTTAGCACTCATATGCCTGCGCATGCTGGTGGTGGTTAGGCTAGTAGTGATGGCACCCCTGCTGATCCTGGTGTGGCACAGGTTGCACACCACAGTCCGTCGGTCATCCTCACTTTCTTTAAAGAACCTCCAGACTTGCGAACATCTAGGCCTCGCCACGGGAGCTTCACTACGTGAAACAGTTGCTGCTGATGCACCAGCTCTGGCCCTGATTCTCCCTCTGGCCACACCACTGCCTCTTACAACCTGTTCTGGTGCAGCACTCGCCTCCACCTCAGAAGCACTGTCTTCACTCGGCATATCAACCCAGCTCGGGTCAGTCACCTCGTCATCCTCCGATTCCTCATTTCCCCCCCCCCTCGGAATTCCTCCCCTTACAACAACTTCACCACTGTCTGACAACCGTGTCTCCTCATCGTCCGACACCTCTTTACAAACTTCTTCCACTAACTCAACATTGTCATTATCATCATCATCACCCGCAGACTGCGACAGTTGGAACACTTGGGCATCGGGAAAGAGGTCAGCAGCAACCTGAGAAGTGGTTTGTGACTCTGGGAAGGGTCCAGAAAACAGTTCCTGAGAGTATGCCGGATCGCATTCCAAATTTTCCTGGGAGGGGGCAGACTGGGGGGAAGGAGGTTGAGGTGGAGGAGCCAGAGGAGTGCTCCCTTGGGTAACGTGGGTGGACTGCGTGGAAGACTGACTGGCGGACAAATTACTTGAAGCATTATCCGCAATCCACGAGATCAGCTGTTCGCACTGTTGTGGTTTCAACAGTCCTCTACCATGTGTCCCTGTAAGTTGAGACATGAAGCTAGGGAGTGTAGCTCTGCGGCGTTCCACAGCTCCCTCATCAGCAGGTACTGTCTCACCCTGCCCAGGACCACGGCCTCTGCCCCCTGCAGTAATTGAATGCCCACGCCCTCGTCCTCGACCCTTAGCCCTGGGGTTCCACATTTTCTGCATATAATTGTATTCTATAAAAAAAATAAAATAAATGGGCCTGGTGTACTGAAACCCACAAACTTGTTCAGTCTGGTTTAATTTTGTGAAGTACAGAAAGTGTCACCTGGACAGTATATACGGTTTGGAGTGAGTGTGCTGAATTGTGTGACACAGAAAGGTTACACGCAGCTGTGTGAAATGGATTTGTATAACCCAGCTAAAACAACCAAAAAAATTTTTTTTTTATTTTTTTTTTTTTGGGAACGCGACGTGCAGAAACTATCGTACAGCTGACTGACACCCTAATGACGGTGGCTATTTAGACTGCGACCCAGACAAATGTCGCACAGAGATTTTTAGGATCAAGCTATATATACGTGACAGGTAGCAGGTGACTTGGTTGTATTTTGTGACGTACAGAAAGTGTCACCAGGACAGTATATACGGTTTGGAGTGAGTGTGCTGAACTGTGTCACACAGAAAGGTTACACGCAGCTGTGTGAAATGGATGTGTATCACTCAGCTAAAACAACAAAAAAATTATTTTTTTTTCTTATATTTTTTTCTTTTAGTTTTGTTTTTTTGGGAACGTGACGTGCAGAAACTATCGTACAGCTGACTGACACCCTAATGACGGTGGCTATTTAGACTGCGACCCAGACAAATGTCGCACAGAGATTTTTAGGATCAAGCTATATATACGTGACAGGTAGCAGGTGACTTGGTTGTATTTTGTGACGTACAGAAAGTGTCACCTGGACAGTATATACGGTTTGGAGTGAGTGTGCTGAACTGTGACACACAGAAAGGTTACACGCAGCTGTGTGAAATGGATTTGTATCACTCAGCTAAAACAACAAAAAAAATTATTTTTTTCTATATTTTTTTTGTATTTTTGTTTTTTTGGGAACGTGACGTGCAGAAACTATCGTAGAGCTAACTGACACCCTACTGACGGTAGCTATTTAGACTGCGACCCAGACAAATGTCGCACAGAGATTTTTGGGATCAAGCCATACACGTGGCAGGCAGCAAATGACTTGGTTGTATTCGGTGACATACAGAAAGTGTCACCTGGACAGAAAATAGTGAGTGTACTGAATTGTGACACACAGAATGGTTCCACACTGCTGTGTGCAATGGATTTGTATCACTGAGATATAACATAAAAAAATATAAGGGGGTTATACATGGCGATATCTGCACTACTAGTGCCAGCCAGCCAAGTGACAAAAAAAAATGTCTTCTAGCCCTTAGAAGGGCTGTTGGGTTCTTTGTGGGTGATCCCTGCCTAACAGAGAACTAAATGCAGGCCCTAACACTGTCCCTGAAAGGCAGCAGCTCTATCCCTAACGACATCCAGACGGCATCTGAGCCGAGCACCGCGGCCAGTCGGTAGTATATTCCAGGGTCACCTGATCAGGCCAGCCAACCCCTGCTATCGACATGTAAGGGCCCCACGTGATGCTGGGTAGTACGCAGAGTCTCCTGGCTTGTGATTGGCTGTGTTTTTAGGCGCCAAAAAAGCACGATGCGGAAGTTGCCATTTCCTCGAGTATGGCGAGATACTCGTCCGAGCAGCGAGCACTTACGAGTACCCTAATGCTCGAACGAGCACCAAGCTCGGACGAGCATGCTCGCTCATCTCTAATAATTATGCAAAATTTTATTTTGAAAATGTATGATTTGATCATACTTTATGTTGACTGTACAACGAACCCGGTACAAACCATGTGCATGCTTTTATCTTCCAGTCACCTTTCTAATATATGAACTATAGTTGCCTCTCATTTTGTGAATAGTGAAGAGACCAATTACAAAGAATTATATGCTGGTTACTCTAGCATACAGTATTATGGGGATTTTAGAGGCAGCAATCAACTCCATGCAGGGAACTCAAATTGCATTCAATATATGGCTTTTCCCAGTGTGTGGCAGATAATTGATTGCACCAATGGGGTCACTCTACATTATAGTCAATTTGAAATCCACAAATAGCCATATTCCCTCCTATAATGTAAAAAAAAATTGCATGTGTCCCCTGTTCTCAGTATTGGTAAGGTTTCTCATTAGATGGACTCCCTCCCAATCAAACGTTTTTGGGCAGTATCAAGCAATATGCAATAAATTTACAGTGGCTATCCTATTTTCTAATGCCAATAATTCCCACACTATAAAAAATGGTTTTGGGGTCCTGAAGATGGTATAACATACAGATTTTATTTAACTCAGATAACCACTTTAAGCATTATTTGTGTAGTAGATACATATGAGCAAGTTGATTGTAAAATGAATTTCTCCCGATTTTCGTACAAATTTGAGTTGCATCTGAAACTGAATTTTTTGTTATTCTATTCAGGTAAATTTCGAAGTGAGAGAGAAAAAAAGAAAGAAATATAATATTTAAAAATATACTATATATGACATATATATTTATAAAAAATATAATAAAAAAAAAATATATATATATATATATATTAAATGAGAAGCCAAAGAAACAAGTATGAGCCCTAGGAGTCCTCCAACTGTCATACACAAATTTTCAGCCTAGGAGAATTTTATTCTAGTCAGGTAGAATAAAATCGGACCCAAATCGAATTGGTCAATGGATTCAACTGCATTGAACCAGAGTTGAATTTTGGGTGATTAACTCATCTCTACTCACTCTACTGCCACTGTCCTATGAAGAATTATGTAGGCTGATTGCTGGTTACGTTGGATCATTTGGTTGCATCCATGATACTGTACATTAGCTTGTAGGTGCCATGAATGAATCCTCATGGTCCAGCTTGTCAATCAACCAATCATGGTATGCAATTATCATACAGAATCTTTAAATTGTCTTCACCTGTAAGAAACTAAAGAGATCTGGCTACTGTGGGTAAGACACTAAAGTGATATTATTACATGTGACAGCATGTCATTATGGGTCACAGAATTTAATTTTGTGGTGTAATGTACTATTTTACACCACAAATTTAGAGGCAAAATGTAATTTCGTAGCAAATTGGAATTTTTTTGCCATAGATTACTATTTGGTCACTCATGTGAAGCATTGCGTTACAAAATGTGTTTTTTTTTTGTTTTTTTTTTTACTGCAAAATGTACTGTTAACAAATGGCACTTTATACAAGAATGCATATGTTATGCTCCGAATAGACATAAAATACTGTAGTTTTGATCTAACACCTATAGATGTGTCCACTCTTACCTTTTTAGCAAATTTCATTAATGGACTATGCCACCAAACTCAAGCAAGCTACAACTCACTTTTTACAACCAGTGATCGCATACACAGATCTAGAAAGCGACAAAATCAACTGCATTTACAGTGTAACTCGGTTAACTCGACAGTGTGACAAAGTTTGTACATGGTTAACGCGGTTGTACAGCAATCTATTTTGATGAGTAGTGTTGAGCAAATTGAAGTTAAACGAATTGACTTTGATCTGAATTTCAGGAAAAATTTGATTTGCCACCAGTACAAATTTCCTGGTGCTTCGTGGTAGCAATTTTTCCTGAATAGCAGTAAAAAATGAAAAATATATATTATCCTCATCCATTTGAGTGTGAAGAGTCCGTCGTGCCCATTTTGATTGAAGAAACGCACCTATTCTCGTGTGCGCTGGTGTGTGATGTGTTATTATGCTGGGTGGGCGCGGTGATGTCATCTGTGATGATGTCACTGCATCTGACCAGCATGATAATGTGGTTATGTCTTGTGGTGTCGCTGTAGTAGAGGAGGTTAAATGATTCATGAGTGCTCCAGTGCCTATAATACCATTTTCTATATTGTACAACCTCTTTAATATTCATAGTCCATTACTTATACACTTAAAAAATAACTGCTTTGGCTTGTTAAAGAAGTTGTCCACTTTAGTAGCTTTTAACATAGCTTTTAAAACCTTTTTAAAATCAGCCCATTTTAGAGAGCATATATCTTTCTGAAGAACCCGGAGCCACACTTTCCATCTTTGTGGTTCATTGTGTGATGGAATTGGGAAGGAAAATCATAAGGATCATGGTGATTAGAGTGATGCACTCCAGGCAGTGGTCTCCTTTATCCATAACTGGTCCTGCATCTTGTTGAACAGGAATATCTAAAATATACAGATGACTAAGGACTTCACGTTCTTGAATACTCTTTGTTTTCAAGCTTCTTTTAAGCCTCCACGATGCTGTAACAGCTGCTATAGGACAGTTGTATTTTCTTTAATGACTTTGATACAGATTGTGTAACTGAATTCCCCTCAGAGTAAATATTGCTGTGTAGGCTGATGCCTCTCCAGATTTTTTTTTACTTTATATTAAATAGTTACATTTTTAACAGCAACAATAACTTAAAGGGAACCTATCATCTACTTTATACTGCCCATACTAATGGCAGCATACAGTAGAAACAGGTGAGTTGATTTCAACTTTCTGTCATTTATAAGTTAAAAGTAAATGATTGCCAAGAACCAACATGACAACCATTGCAGACTAGGCCTGGAAAAGAGTCATGGCCACCTGAGAAGAGCCATTGTTATTCATGTATTCCAGCTCTCCCTGCCCACCTGCTGATGACTGCCACGATTCTACCTAGTTTTCCACCCTTTCTCTCTAGGACACAACTGCCAATAATCAGCGGATGGGTGGGGAGAGCAGGAGATTAGGAATAACCATGACTCTTCTCAGGTAGATTTTACTCTTTTCAAGTCCTGGGCTGCAATAATTATGATGCTAGTTCTTGGCAACCACTTACTTTTAGCTCATGAGTGACACGCCGCTGAAATCAACATTTCTGTCACTATTTTATGCTGCCCTCAGTGAGGTCAGCATAAAGTTGATGACAGGTTCACTTTAATGTAAAAGGTACTTCACTTCATCTACATATACAGCACGGTATGATCTACCAAACTTGTAGGTAGAGGTAGAAATTACCCCGTATAGAAGGTCAAAGGTCCATTAAAAATACCAACTGGCAAACATCATGCACTGAAAAACAAGTCAAAATTCTGAATTAGAGATGAGCGAATAATCAAAATTTCGCTTCGGCGAATAATCGACAAATTTATGACAAGATTCGTTCTTAACACGAATTTATTCGGTCGAATTTGCGTTATAAAAAAAATAATCGTTGTTTTGAGAACATTACTGCACAAATTACAAACATACAGTCTAAGCGTTGTTAAAAGTATGCTACTGAACTGAATGTGTAAGCATTAGCGTAAAAAGTGCGTATGAATCCTTAGCGTACTATTGACTCGCGATTGCGTCATACGCACGAGGCTAGGCCGCAGCGTGCAATCCTCAGAGACAGTCCATATGAGGTAGAAAAGTAAGGTGCTCACTGTTAGCTATCCGCCTAAGTGCATAATTTACTAAAAACACCTTACAATAAGTGCATAATAGGACACATTGCAGTACCAGAAAAAGAATACACACAATGGGCTACAGTGCTTGAACGTTGCTGAACCTGTAAAAACATTATTGTTATGCTAAAATACAGCAAAGACATAATTATGCAAACATTTTAGTGCAATCAATTTCACATTTTCAAGCATAATAGGCTCAGATATACGTTTGAGTCTCTCCTTATGGCTGCTTGGCATAAAACGCTGTAACACAGTCCAAAATTCAATTGTAATCCACGTGAGGTAATTTTGTTATCCAAACAGGTAACGTGTAATCCACATGGATAAAATAAAATAGCAGCAAATAGGGAACCCTCTTTGCAAAGCTCCCAAATAACCTGAGAAGGTGGGGGGGGGGGGAAATAGGCGCTTAGGTGCAACTGGGAATTTTCTGCAGAATGGGGGGGAGTCCTGATAAGCCATGCCCATCTGGGTGAGAGTCAAACAGGGGGCAATACAAACTAAACAAAACAAGTGCCAACTAGCTCTCACCCGTCAGGTGCAGTCCATGGTGTGGCTACCATAGGTACTCCTGAGGTGTCCTTTAAATCAGCCAGACTTACAGCCAGTAGAAGGGTTCCTCAGATGAGGGACCTGAAGTCCTCCTCGCTGGAACTGCTACTGTAGGCCAAGCTGGCTGCCGTGGTGGAACTCCACTGCCCTCTTCTGCCAGAAGTCGGACTTGACCGGGTCCGGGTGATGGTCACACTTGTGAGCGCTGCAGCCACTTGCGCCTTCACTTTTCTGGATACTCCTGACGGGAGAGCAGGGGTAAGGACTTCTGGCTGCAGTGGTTCAGGCAAGGTTGCACCCAGGGAAGAACTGCCAGCTCCCCTGGCTGCTGCTCACTTCATTTTCCAGGGTAGTTGGTACTAGATCACCATGGACTGGAAAGTAAACAATGATGTCGTCAGCTGACCCAGCTGAAAGGACTGTGATGGTGGTGGTGGTTGCAATCCAGGGATCAGAGGCTCCGGCTGTGGCTGTGGCTTCTCCCTGAAACTGCGGGTGTCATCTGGTGACTCCTGTAGGCAGCGCATGCATCCTTCACCTGGTGGTTCCTCCGGCCAAACTTCAGGTGGTGATGCAGGTACCAGGGGCTTAGATAATAAGGTAACCCCGATAGCAAAGGAGCCTTTCAGGGATGCCATGGGAGTATATTCCACCTGATACCCCACGTATAGGCTGTGACGGGGTTGGGGCAGGTACGGCCATTTCACTGACCTGCGGCCCACAAAGTACTCCTTGCCGTCCTCGTCATCAGCAAGGAAGCCACAGCCTCGCTCCACTGAAAACCATAGGACGGTTCCTTTATGCCGCTCCAGTGTAGGGACTCCCCGCCTCGGATGGTCCAGTACTTCGATGACCCATTCCTCCACTGCATTCTTGTAGTCCCATAGGGTCTGGTCGTGGGCCATCACTGATGCTGGCACAATGGGATTCTGCCGCATGGAAGGTGTTGATGTTCTCCTCCTGGGTGGCGGAGTGGACGCCCCAGCCGCCTCCGCCGCGGCACGGCGAACATCGAGTCGGTGGGATTCTCTTCACCAATTGTGACACTGTGATCTCCTTTGGACTGGACTGTGGTTCGGGGTCGCAACCAAACACCATCTCTCCCCACTTTGGTCGCAGTTGTTTCGCCATGCTGTGGTTTCTTGTTCCCACTGGCTTAAACTGGAGAGGAGGGCTGAGTAATGAGGGAGAAGTCTTCACTCCCTATACATGCAAATAGTTCCTGGTGGGCCGGGCTGTTTTTTTCCGCTTCCGATGGGGGCATATCTTCACTTTCCCGCTCTTGAGGGGGTGTATCGTCATTTTCCAGCTTCTGGGGGCCGGGGGGGGCAAGAAGAATGCGTACGTAGATTACGTAGCGTACGTAGCGTTAGCGTTCAAAATTTTAAGAACATTTACGAATAATACAAAGCGAATATGAATAAATTTGGATTAGCTTTGGAGTAGGAAAAATGGAGGATTCTATACAAATCTACAAAGCGGTGAATAGATTCGCTCATCTCTATTCTGAATCACTGTCATCTAAAATAAAAAATATCCCACAAGTTGGACTGGTCCATCAGAATACCAGTAGAGTCACTGTATAGACTGGACTCTGGATGAAAAGTTGCAATCTAAGAACTTAAAAGAATTTCACACATGACAAAATGGAGTCACAACATGAAGACACACATTTTTATGCATTTGGCAATGCTTACTACACGCATGAAAGATCCACTCGATAGAAGTGAATGTGGGACTAGGTGGGGATTTTACCACTCTGCAAACCAATCGTGGGGCAACAAAGGTCAGGGGCCTCCTACTGGCTACAAGCAGCTGAAAAAATTAAGAAAAAAAGACCAAACCAGGGTTGGACATACTGCCTGTGCAGTTTGTTCAATACTTTGTGAAGGCACAGGTGCTCCAAGCAGTGCTGCAGCCTTCTCTCTGCTCACCAAGCACAACGCTGTATGTTGTAGAGCAGCTCTGCTTAGTATCGCTCCATTCCCAACATTCAAACTTTCAAAAGCAACCTGAAAACCCACCTCTTCACGAAAGCCTACCACCTACAACAAGTATGCAGCCACCAAACAACTAGATGAGCAGTTTGTTCTCTGTACCAGTGTGTTAATAAGTTCATGCCTAGTGTACTTATTTTTCTGCTTGTTTTGTTTTATATTATGAATATATAACCCCTATTAGACATATAACGGCTTAGAATTATGCTTTAATTCCTTCTTTGCCTTGCAATTTTCCATTTTTCAGTTTTTGTTTTTTTTTCCTCCCTGCCTTCTCCAAGCCATCATTTTTTTTATTTTTCTGTTTACAAAGGCATATGAGGGCCCCTTTAGGGGACTTAAAGGGGTTGTCTCATCTTGCCTAATGGGGGCATATCGCTAGGATATGCCCCCATTGTCTTATAGGTGCGGGTCCCACCGTTGGGACCCGCACCTATATCGAGAACGGGGCCCCGCAAGGTGGTGGCTGGAGGACTCCGGTCCGGCCACCACCAAGCCGGCTCCCCATAGAAATGAATGGGAGCGCACCGCGCTTGCGCGGCCACCGCTCCTATTCATTTCTATGGAGCCGACGGAAATAGCCGAGCCAGCGCTCGGCTATCTTCGCCGGCCACATTGAAAATGAATGGAGGCGGCTGCGCATGCGCAGTGCGCCCCCGTTCGCTTTCGGGGCCCCGTTCTCGATATAGGTGCGGGTCCCAGCGGTGGGACCCGCACCTATAAGACAATGGGGGCATATCCTAGCGATATGCCCCCATTAGGCAAGATGAGACAACCCCTTTAAACATTAGGTTGTTTGGTTGCTTCACCCATATACAGTATATACAGCACTGCAGTGACACATCATACTGCATGATAGTGCTAAATCTGAATCTATATGATTTACCATTATTTATAAAAAAAATACAGAAAATTTGGAAAAATTTGCTCTTTTCTAAATTTGAATTTCTCAACTTTTAAGGCAGGTAGTTATACCTTTTAAAATTGTTTTGTTCAAATTCAACATATGTCTACTTTATGTTTTATTTTTTCAGTTAGAGGGCTTAGAATTTTAAAATATTTTTTTCATACAGTATGTTCAAGAAAATTTCCAAAATATTTTTAAAGGATCATTTCAATTATGAAGTGATTTCTATATAATAGAAATCACCGATAAATGACTCCATTTTAGAATCTACAGTCCACCCTCCTAATTATTCAAAACTGATTTTAGGGTGTCCCACAGGTATGAAAGCAAAATAGAATATTTTTTTCCAGAACTTCTATTTTAATCCATGTTTTGTTGTAACAGAGGAAGGGTTAACATTGGAGTTCAGAATAAAAGTTCCCTGTCATTATGCTTTCAGAATGTGAGGGGAAACCCACACAAACAAAGGCATATGTTATCCTTGGCCATATTTAAACCTAGGACCCCAGCACTTCAAGGCACCAGTGCTAAATTCTGAGAGGCCCATGGTTAGTAAAATCAATCAATAGAATGACACTGCTGTAAATCATCCCAAAAAAGCCCATACTGAAAAACAAAGTGATCAAGAAATGGAATGAGATAACCAAGGAATGAGACAACCAAAAAACCTATGAAGGAGTTGAAAACTTTCATTGCTTGAATGGAAAACTTTATGGATATAACTCTTGTCCAGGTCATTCTAGCTGCAATTTTATGGGTAAGTAAAACTTATATATGTAGCCTACAGTTTGTCAGTCAGATGGAAATCAGAGCTGGCAGTTTGAAATCATAAGGAAAATTGAGACCAAAATTAAGGTTTTTGGGGTCTCCACTTGCTGGTTCCAATATAAACGTTTATTGGATTTATCTCTGAATGGATGTTTTGTAACGTCTATTCAGAGATCGCAGCTGCATGCTAAGCATGCAGCTGCCAAGTGGGGGACCCGCTGTCATTGACAGCAGGGTACCCCAGAGAGAAGGCACCATTCCTGGGTGTCCCTGCCTTCTATATTGCTGCATACACAGCACTGAATAAGCGCTGTGTATACAGCAAGGAAGCGATCTGCCGCCTCCTGTCCTGTCATGTGACTGCCGGGGCCAGGAGAGTGCAGAAGCTTTCGGGTCTTCCGGAGACCACGATCAGCCCTGCACTGAGGCTGTACAGCACAGTATAGTGCCTTATAGCCTCTCTGGGGGGTGTATTTCTCCTGCAACTGGGGCTATTATATCAGCCCCAGTTACAGGAGAAATCAATAGTGAAAAAAATCAAGTTAAATGTCCTCCAGAGGTCTTGAATGACCTTATGGGGGACACAAAGTGTAAAATAAAAAAAATAAAGAGTTTTATTTAAAAAAAAAAAGTTTACATATTTAAAAAATGTCCAAAATACGTCATTTAAAAAATGTTACAAATAAAAAAATAAAATAGACATATTTGGTATCACCAGGTCCACAACAACTGGCTCTATAAAAATATCACATGATTTACCCCATCAGGTGAACGCCATAAAAAATAAAAAATGATGCCAAAACAGCTTTTTTTTAGTCGCCTCATCTCCCAAAAAACATATCAATCAAAAAGTCGTATGTACCCCAAAATGTACCCCAAAATTTTTTTCTAAAAATGTTCTTATTCTGTAAAACATAAAAAAAACTAGACATATTTGATATTGTTGCGTCCATAACAACCAGATGTATAAAAATATCACATGATCTACCCCATCAACTGAATGGTGTAAAAAAATATAGAAAAATGACACCAAACAGCTTTTTTGTGACTTCACCTCCCACAAAGTGAGATAAAAAGCAACCAGAAAGCCAAATGTACCCCAAAATGGTGCCAATAAAAAGTACAGCTTATCTTACACAAAAAGCTGTCATGTAGCTCAGTCAACAACAAAAAATTAAAACGTTATCGCTCTTAAAAACCATGACACAAAATTCCATGTTAGAAAATCCAGATGCTGCTCCTTCTCTTCTGAGTCCTGGTGTATCCCCAAATAACAGTTTACGACCACAATTGAGGTTTTACTGTATTCAGGAGAAAATGGGTACCAAATTTTTTGGGGGATATTCTCCTGTTATCTTTTGTGAAAAAGAAAGTTTGGGCCTAACACGCCATTTTCTTGTAAAAAAAAATGTCAATTTCATTTTCACAGCCAAGTATTATAAATTCTATGAAACACCTGCTCACTACACCCCTTAAAAATTCCCTGGGAGGTATAGTTTACAAAATGTGATCACTTTTTGGGGGGTTTCACTGTGGGGGGGTAATTTTCTTAAAAATTTCAAAAATTGCTTCTAAAATGCTAAACCTTCTAGCATCCCAAAAAATAAAATTACATTACCAAAATGATGCCAACATAAAGTAGACATATGGTGAATGTTAATTAATGAGTATTTTATGAGGTATCATTATTTGACTTAAAATAACTTTTGGATATTTTTTATTATAAATAAAGGTAAAACTTATTGACTCAAATTTACCGTTTACATGAACTACAATGTGTTACGATAAAACAATTTCTAAATGACTTGAGTTATTATCACATGAAGTGACACATGTCAGATTTGCAAAATTAGGCCTTGTCAGGAAGGGGGTGAATGGCCCAGTCTGGAAGTGGTTAAGGTAATCCAGACCCTGCTGCTGCAGAGGGAAAACAAGTCAAGTCACCCTATGCACACCAGAATACTGGACACTGATTACTGCATTTAAGTTTAGATGCCGCAAATGTTAACAATTTGAAATTAACACCTTAGATACATTGCTGCTGCAGGCTGCTGACACTTAAAGAGGACCTTTCACCGTTCCTGACATTTCTGTTTTAATATCTTCATGCATTCCCCACGTACTGACAAATCTGGAACATCTATTCTTATGTCTGTATGTTGTGCCATTCCTTTATTATTTGCACTAGAAGTTATATGTGAATTGCTATTTGCCTTCAGTAAAGGAACAGAGGGGAGGTAACAAGTTGGGGGGGTGTCCCTGCACAGTCTGAACATGGCAGCACTGATTGGATAGAGTGAGACTGTGCAGGGACACACCCCCAACTGGTCACCTCCCCTCTGTTCCCTTACTGAAAGCAAATAAATGAAAGGAATGGTACAACATAGAGACATAAGAATAGATGTTCCAGAATTGTTAGTACGTGGGGAATGCATGAAGCTATTAAAATAGGCATGTCAGGAGTGGTGAAAGGTCCTCTTTAACCCTTTAGTGACTGGGAAATTTTAAATTTTTTCATTTTTGTTTTTTACTCCCAGTCCTCCAGAAGCCATAACTTTTTTATCTTTTCATTTACATAGCCCCACAAGGGTTTTTTTTGTGGGGCAAAAATGAACTTTCTAATGGCACCATTTATGTTTCATAAAATGTGGTGTGAAGCAGGAAAGAAAATCCAAATGGGGTGGAATTAGAAAATAAAACACAATTCCGTGACAGTTTAAGGTTTTTTTTGTGTTTTGTTTTTTTTACACCATTTTCTATGCTGTAAAGCTGATCTGTTACTTTTATTCTCCAGGTCAGTATTATTATGCCGATACCACATATGTATAGTTTTTTTGTGTTTTATACTGGAAAAAAATAAATAAAAACGTTTTTCTTTTCTTTTCATAGCAATATTCTGACCCCTCCAACTTTTTTTTAGGTATATGGAGCTATGTGAGGGAAAATTTTTTGCGGGGTGATCTGTACTTTTCGATCACTTTTTGATCACTTCAGGATAGGTCATCAATATTAGATTCTTTGGGGGACAGACTCCCAGCACTCCCGCCGATCAGCTGTTTGAAGAGAAGGCAGCGCTCATATGAGTGCTGCTTTCTCTGCTCTTTTTACCTGCTTGCTTCAGAATTTGCAGTGTTGAGCAGTGTAATTACAAGTATGGTGTTCCCATTCACTTCTATAGGAAGGCTCTGTCAGTTTAAGTGCACAGGAAGGAGCCATCCCATAGAAGTGAATGGGAACACCATACTTGCAATTACACTGCTCACCACTGCAATTGCTGTGGCAAGCAGGTAAGCAGAGCAGAGAAAGCAGCTCTCGTACGAGCACTGCCATCTCTTCAAACAGCTGATCAACAGGGTTACCTGGTCTCTGACCCCCACGGATCTGATATTGATGACCTATCAATAGTAAAAAGTAGACAACCCCTTTAAAGTCAATGGGGGACATTTGCTAAGCATGTTGCACCAGAATTATGGTGTAAAATGCACCAAAAAGAATGGTGTTTTGATTTGCGGCAAATATATCAACTATTTTCTCCAGAATTTTTACCATAAAGAATACATCACGCCAGAAATGAGTTATAAAAGTTAAAGTGGGCTGGACTATCAAATTGGTGCATATTACGCCTCTCTTATCATCCTCTTATGGGCAGAAATGGCTCAAATTAAGCCAGGTTATGTGGTGGTGTTTTTTTATAACAAGTCGCATTTATGGCAGAAAGATGTGAGTTTTTGTCGACAAGTCGCATTTATGGAAAGAAAACCAACTTATCGTGGGAACGAGTGACAAGTGAGTATTAAAAAAGGATGCGTTCATTTTTACCTAATATAAATGAGCTAAAAAACAGGGTTTTGTCAGTAAATTGACATTCAACAAAAAACAATAACAAAAATGTCTCAAGTCTGAAATAAAAGTCTCAATTTACCAGTAGAAATGTTGCAAATATGCTTTGATAGACGCAAATATGTTTCAAATGTCGCAAGTGTGGTCTAGCAGAGTTAGCTTAAATGGAGCATTTCTGTTTTTAAAAAGTTGCATTTTCTTGCTATTGCAGTTAAAATGTCACAAATGAAGAGAATAGGTGAATAATCAAGTTTATATTTTAAAAAACGTGGTGTGCGCCTTCTGATATATGAGGTGAAACAAATCACCACTTTTGATTTGTAATGTAATATTTTTTTGGTGCAAATGACGCCATTATTGATAAATGTCCCCCAATGTGTGAACTATAAACACATGTGAGTGGCAGCCGCCAGCAGCCTTTGCCAGAGACACTTGCTCTGCCGAGTCATGAAGACCTCCTCTATTTTGGAAATCTTTCAGACAATCCGGGGGAATAGATAAGTGTTTCTTTACCTGCTCTGCAAGATGAAAGCCAAAATCTGGTTGGTATGAGATACTGCTCCGATTTTTGTCTTTGCACATTTTTGGCAAGGTCCTTTTCTATCTGCTCGCTGTGTACAGTCTATGGCTGTGCCAAGATCTTACCACTTAATGCAGAACATATACTGTACCTTCCATAGTAGATTTAGAATATATTACAAAGCCGCTGCTAGAGAAAACCTTCAGCTGATGTTTGTAATTTACAGAATTGATATCTAATGTGTAACGTGCTATACAGCTAGCCGCTAGATTTCAAAAGGTTACTAATGTCTCCTTGTCGGCATAAATAGATAACAGCGTTTTTTCTCTACCTCCGTCGAGTATTTATAGTGAGAATATAGATATGGCAGAGACAGAGTTGTTGCTAGGAGACCAATCTAGGCTATTCATATCAGAGTGCTGCGACTATGCTTTAAACATGGAATCGAACAAAAGATACACTCACAAAGGGTCTGAGCAAGTCTTTCTTAAAAAATATTTTAATTTATCCCAGTGCTCTACATCAGAGCCACAAGGAAAATAAGTGATTGTAATCTGCACTTAAGTAATCTGTTTGGTGTGCATAATTGTGCTGCAAAATTAGGCTTCTTAGCTTTGAAATTAACATTTGTGTAGCAATTAGTACAATTTTGAATGCTTTACATTTACATTCTTTCTGTATAGGATATAGATAAGAGAAAGAGTTTTGCGGATAACTCTCTTGAAATGAATGTACTGACCACCTCACCCAATGAAATTGTCATTTAAAATGTTCCTGCAGTGAAAAATACAAACTTCATGGGGCTGTTCTTGTGTTCAATATTTGTAGTTGTTTCAGCCTCTCTTTACTCCTAATTTTGTAACATAGAGTTGTTACAAAGACTGTTTCTACCTGCTAACTCATTTTAATCTACCTACTGCTCACCCTTCATTTCTCTGATGCAGTAGAGTTTGCTTGTTTGAAACAATGCCTATGCTGCTGTGATCACATGGCTTTACTATTTAGGAAGCTTATTCTAATATCACAGTTTGTAGTCCCTTCATTTTGTAAAATATTTAAAGGGAATCTGTCACTATGATATTTTACTATTACAGTATCTACAGGAATACATCAGTAGTTCTACAGATAAGGAGTGCAAAATGCTATTTTTTTATTTTCCTACTGCCCCCTTTCCCCCAGTGTCTGCACTCAAAGCTGCATCGAAACACATTGTCTAGACTGCTGTGCATATGGACAGGAGTCCTCCTCATTGTGTTAGCACAGCATTGTGGACTGTATATTTCTGCTTTGAGAGCTGATAGTGGGGGAACAGGGGCAGTACTACTCATGTATTACAGCAGATAATAGTCCAGAATCGTGGCAATAGATTTCCTTTACGTTATTTTCCATGTTGTCACTCCCTTCAACTGTATGGGGCTGTCAGAAATAGTGGACCACTTATACCCAGCTATCTTTGGCAGTCCGATACAGATGAATGTTTTGATGGACACACATGCGTGTCTACTCTATTCAAACGAGGAGCACAGCCCATCATTCATGTAATCCGCAGAGGCCACAGCTCATCAGACACTTATCCCCTATACTTTGAATAGTTGATAAGTAGAGATGAGCGAGTAGTGAAATATTCGAAAGTTCGAAATTCGATTCGAATAGACCGCGAGATTCGACTATTCGACCGAATATCGAATCCCATTAAAGTCTATGGGAAAAAAATGCTCGCCACTTGGAAATCTCAATTCGACCACTTGGAGGTCACCAAGTCCACCCTGAAACCTCAGAAAAGGATGCCAACACTGCTGGAATGCAACTGGGACAGCAGGGGAAGCATGTCTGGGTGCATATAACGCCACTATCACAGCCTCTCAACAATATACTCCAAAGACAATATAACCTCTCTGTAAAGTGAGACCATACAAGGAAACCTTCTTTCCTCTACATTGCCATGGACCCCAAGCCAAACTAGACAAAAAAGAAGATAAAATTCTGAACCCCTTAAAATCACGTTGCCTATGACAACCACAGATGGCATAGGCAAGGGGGAAAGCAATCAAGCCATCACTATTTTTCCCTCTGTGCCATCCCTGCCTTGCCCAGGCACATGTCCCAAAACATCATCCACGCCCGAGTAACACGGTTACTGCAAAAGGCCATTTGACCACCAACACTTTGGTTTGAGGCCGG
This sequence comes from Rhinella marina, assembly GCA_900303285.1. Taxonomy (NCBI): domain Eukaryota; kingdom Metazoa; phylum Chordata; class Amphibia; order Anura; family Bufonidae; genus Rhinella; species Rhinella marina. The sequence continues at coordinate 15,421 of ONZH01024537.1, read as the reverse complement.
GGATGCTACATCTCCCTGACGGCACACTGGGTGAATGTTGTGGAGGCGGGGACGGGCAAACCTGCTACCCCCACCCAAGTTTTGGGCCTTGGTTCTGTCTGGATTTCCGCAACCCTTACAGACAGCTCGGCAAACCCCTCCTTCTCCTTCTAGATTTGTTAAATCTGTCCACCACCCAGTCAAGTCCACAAAGTCCAGTCTCGTCGATAGCCTGCAGAAACTGCAGGGACCTCACTCTGACCCTCCTTCCTCCCACCCTGCCCAATGTTATCAACCCAGTGTTCCCACCCATGCAAGAATCGCAGGAGCTATCTGAGGATTTTGTTTGTTCTGATGCCCAAACACTGGAGCAAGCTCCATCTCTAGCTGATGGTGGTGTGGAACGGGCACTAAAGTGTAAAATGATTAGGGACGATGATGAGACACAGTTGCCAGCAAGGGAGGCTGTTGGAGCAAAGTGAGGCAGTGTAAGAGGAGGTGGTTGAGTATGACGAAGTCAGTGACCCGACCTGGCCCAGTGTCATGTCTAGCAGGTAAAGCAGTGGGGATGTTGAGGGATGCGTAGGACCGCAAAAGGCAGGAAGAGGCCGTGGGCTGGCCAGAGGCTCATGGAGAAGGCAGGCTAGAGCCCGCAGGGCCGCATCTCTTCCCTATAACAGGCCCCCACACAAAGCTCTCCCATCGAGGGCTCTTAGGTCCTTGTTGTGAAAATATTTTAAGGAGTGCGCAAAGTTAGCTTGAGGTGAGCCCTCGAAAAAATTATATGGAGGCCCAAGAGGTGAGCCCTCGAAAAAATTAAGTGGAGGCCAAAGAGGTGAGACCTCTTAAAAATTGTATTAAGGCCCAAGAGGTGAGCCATAATAAAAATTGTTTGTAGGCCCAAGAGGTGAGACCTCTTAAAAATTGTATTAAGGCCCAAGAGGTGAGCCATGATAAAAATTGTTTGTAGGCCCAAGAGGTGAGACCTCTTAACAATTGTATTAAGGCCCAAGAGGTGAGCCATGATAAAAATTGTTTGTAGGCCCAAGAGGTGAGACCTCTTAACAATTGTATTAAGGCCCAAGAGGTGAGCCATAATAAAAATTGTTTGTAGGCCCAAGAGGTGAGACCTCTTAAAAATTGTTTGTAGGCCCAAGAGGTGAGCCATGATAAAAATTGCTTGTAGGCCCAAGAGGTGAGACCTCTTAAAAATTGTTTGTAGGCCCAAGAGGTGAGGCATGAGAAAAATTGTTTGTAGGCCCAAGAGGTGAGACCTCTTAAAAATTATGTGGAGGCCAAAGAGGTGAGACCTCTTAAAAATTGTTTGTAGGCCCAAGAGGTGAGACCTCTTAACAATTGTATTAAGGCCCAAGAGGTGAGCCATAATAAAAATAGTTTGTAGGCCCAAGAGGTGAGACCTCTTAACAATTGTATTAAGGCCCAAGCGGTGAGCCATAATAAAAATTGTTTGTAGGCCCAAGAGGTGAGACCTCTTAAAAATTGTTTGTAGGCCCAAGAGGTGAGGCATGAGAAAAATTGTTTGTAGGCCCAAGAGGTGAGACCTCTTAAAAATTATGTGGAGGCCAAAGAGGTGAGACCTCTTAAAAATTGTTTGTAGGCCCAAGAGGTGAGCCATGAGAAAAATTGTTTGTAGGCCCAAGAGGTGAGACCTCTTAAAAATTATGTGGAGGCCCAAGAGGTGAGACCTCTTAAAAATTGTTTGTAGGCCCAAGAGGTGAGCCATGAGAAAAATTGTTTGTAGGCCCAAGAGGTGAGACCTCTTAAAAATTATGTGGAGGCTAAAGAGGTGAGACCTCTTAAAAATTGTTTGTAGGCCCAAGAGGTGAGACCTCTTAAAAATTATGTGGAGGCTAAAGAGGTGAGACCTCTTAAAAATTGTTTGTAGGCCCAAGAGGTGAGACCTCTTAAAAATTGTTTGTAGGCCCAAGAGGTGAGCCATAAATATTTTTTATTTTTTTTTTTTACGGAGCAATTCTACGGCGGTTAAGGAGGAGGAGGTGGAGGAGGAAATGGCACTTCATACAGATGGCACTTCACTTTTGGCTGCTTTCCACTGTTGGAGAAGCAAAGTCCGGGTCAATCCACTTGCTGTTCATTTTGATTAGCGTCAGCCTGTCGGCACTGTCGGTTGACAGGCGGCTGCGCTTATCGGTTATAATGCCCCCGGCTGCGCTGAACACCCTTTCTGATAGCACGCTGGCGGCAGGGCAGGCAAGCACCTCCAAGGCGTACAGGGACAGTTCCAGCCACGTGTCCAACTTGGAGACCCAGTAAGTGTAGGACGCCGAGGGATCGGGGGGGACAGGGGTACGGTCTGCCAGGTACTCCCGCAACATCCGCCGATACTTGTCCCTCCTGCTGATAGCGGGCCCCGCAGTGATGGAAGTTGCACGAGGGGGTGCCATGAACGTGTCCCACACCTTGGAGAGTGTTCCCCTGGTGGCTGTGGGCCTGATCGATGTTGTGGGACTCTGGGAGACCCTCTCCTCTCTGCCGCCAGCGATGGTGGGTGGGAAAATCTCCATCATGTTCTGCACGAGTTCCCTCTGGTATTCCAGCAATCGATTCGTCCTCTCCTCTACCGGAATAAAAGAGGAGACGTTATCTTTATACCGGGGGTCCAGGAGTGCGAAGACCCAGTACAGTTTGTTCTCCACTATCCGGACAACACGTGTGTCCCGGGAAAAGCAGCCCAGCATGAAGTCAGCCATGTGTGCCAGACTCTGAATAGGCATGACGTCACTGCCCCCACCAGAAGGATCACTTGCCATTTCCTCCTCTTCCTCTTCCGCCTCCTCTCCGCCCCATCCGCGCTGAACCAATGGGACGCACACAGCCTGACTGCTACCCTCGCCGCCAGCATCCGCCTCCTCTTCCACAGCCACCTCCACGTCGTCCTCCTCCTCCTCATCCTCCTCCTCCTGCAACTGCCACCGAGAAGCAGACAAAAGTGTGGTCTGACTGTGTAGCTCCGTTGCGTCTCCTCCTACCCCCGTCTCCTCTGCGTGCAATGCGTTCTCCCTTATTGCGATGAGCGATTCTTTAAGGACGCATAGGAGCGGGATGGTTACGCTCACTATAGCGTCCTCGCTGCTGACCTTCTTGGTGGACTCCTCAAAGATACGCAGTACATCGCATATGTCTGCCATCCATGGCCACTCGTGGTTGGCAAACTGAGGGAGCTGAGTTGGAGGCACGCGTGGATTCATAATCTGGTACTCCATCAATGCTCTCTGCTGCTCACACACCCTGGCCAACATGGAATAGGTGGAATTCCAGCGAGTCGGCAGGTCGCACAACAGCCGATGTTGAGGCAAATGGAGGCGTTGCTGGAGTTTTTTTAAGCTAGCAGCAGCTACAGTTGACTTCCGAAAGTGAGCGCACAAGCGCCGCACTTTCACCAGTAGCTCTGCCAGGTTGGGGTAAGTCTTTAGAAATTTTTGGACTACCAGATTAAAAACGTGGGCCAGGCATGGTACGTGATTGAGTTCGGCAAGCTCCAGAGCCGCCACCAGGTTACGGCCGTTATCGCACACGACCATGCCTGGCCCTAGCTGCAGCGGCGACAGCCACATCTCCGTCTGCTGCAATATGGCGTCCCTCACCTCTGGGGCGCTGTGCTTCCTGTCGCCCAAGCTGATGAGCTTAAGCACCGCCTGCTGACGTCTCCCCGCGCCAGTGCTGCAACGCTTCCAGCTAGCGGCTGAGGGCGATGTTAAGGCAGAGGAGGAGGAGGAGGAGGAAGAGGAGGGGGGTTTATCAGAACCCGTGCTGGCAATCTTGGGCGGGGGTGGTAGGTAGGCCGTCTCTGTTTGCGACCCCGTCCCCGCTTCCACAACATTCACCCAGTGTGCCGTCAAAGAGATGTATCGTCCCTGGCCGCAAGCGCTTGTCCACGAGTCGGTGGTCAAGTGGACCTTTGCGCTGACTGCGTACCTCAGGGCCCGCCTGATGTTACGCGACACGTGCTGGTGCAGGGCGGGGACGGCACTCCGGGAAAAGTAGTGGCGGCTGGGGACGGAATAGCGAGGTGCGGCAGCCGCCATCAGGTCGCGGAAGGCCTGCGTCTCCACAAGCCTAAACGGCAACATCTCCAGGGCCAGCAGTTTGGAGATGTGGCAGTTTAAGGCTTGGGCTTGGGGGTGACTCGAGGCGTACTTCCGCCTGCGGTCGAACGCCTGCGAGATGGACAGTTGATGGGACGAGGAGTGTGAAGGTGCAGGCGAAGATGCGGGGGAAGGGGAGGCTGAAGGAGAAGGCCCCAAAGTAGCCGAGGCAGAGGCAGATGTGGAGGTGTCCTGGCTGGAGGTCTGGACCGCAGTGGCAGCACACAACAAAGGGGAAGAGGCAGTGGCAGGAAGACCTTGCGCAGGTTGTATTGCGTTTGCTCTCTCCCACTCAGCCCAGTGCTTGACTTCCAAGTGACGCCGCATGCCTGAGGTGGTCATATTGCTCTTCTCAGAGCCCCTACTCAGTTTTGAGTGGCAGAGTGTGCAAACCGCGCTCAGTTTGTCATCCGCACAAACATTAAAAAATCTCCACACCACAGAAGTACGAGGCCTCGATGGGGGAGCTTCGCGCGACTGCCTGCTGCCGGGAACAGCTTCGGCCCTGCTGGCTGTGGCCTCACTTCTCTGTCTGGACTGTCCTCTGCCTGTGGACATCCCTCTGCCTGTGGACATCCCTCTGCCTCTGGACATCCCTCTGCCTCTGGACATCCCTCTGCCTCTTGCTGCCTTTTTCGGTGCTGCGCAGACCACCACCTCTCCACTGCTTTCCCCGCTGGACATCACCCCTGGCCAAGTGGGGTCGGTCATTTCGTCATCCACCACCTCCTCTTCCACTTCCTCACTCTGCTCCTCCTCCTGCCCACTGGACATTCCAACAGCCTCCCTTGATGGCAACTGCGTCTCATCATCATCATCGCTCATGATAACAGATGCTGGTTCAGGGTCCACATCAGCAGGAGATGGCGAATACTCAAGTGTTTGGGCATCACTACAAACAAATTCCTCTGCTAGCTCCTGGGATTCTTCCGGCACATCTGAAAAAGGACCCGAAAAGAGCTCCTGGGAGGGGTCAATGGTGGGATGACTCTGTTGGCCAGGTGTGGAGGAAGGAGGGTCAGAGTGAGACTGTGTGGATGACTGGCTGGTGGACAACTGTGTGGAAGCGCTATCGGCTATCCATTGCACCACCTGTTCAACCTGCTCAGGCCTCAACAGCGGTGTAACCCGCCCCCTGCTTAACTGTCCCATAAAGGCAGGGATTCTGGATGAGTGGGATCCTGGCTGACCCTCACCAGCACGCATTGTATCCCCACTGGCTTCAACAAGGCCCCCAACAGCATTTCCGCGCCCCCGTCCTCGTCCACGTCCGATTCCGCTAGCCCTACGCATTTTTTTTTTTTGTTACAATATTTTGCCTTCACAGCCGTATACTACCAGGTCAGACGGTGTGTATTAACACCACGTATATAAAATAATTTTGCAAGCACGCAGAACGCACAGTACAGGTGCCAAAGAAAAGGCCTAGTTTTTTTATATTTCTAGGTACACAGCCGTGTACTAACAGGTCAGACGGTGTGTATTAACACCACGTATATAAAATAATTTTGCAAGCACGCAGAACGCACAGTACAGGTGCCAAAGAAAAGGCCTAGTTTTTTTATATTTCTAGGTACACAGCCGTGTACTAACAGGTCAGACGGTGTGTATTAACACCACGTATATAAAATAATTTTGCAAGCACGCAGAACGCACAGTACAGGTGCCAAAGAAAAGGCCTTTTTTTTTTATATTTCTAGGTACACAGCCGTGTACTAACAGGTCAGACGGTGTGTATTAACACCACGTATATAAAATAATTTTGCAAGCACGCAGAACGCACAGTACAGGTGCCAAATAGAAAAGGCCTTTTTTTAATATATTTCTAGGTACACAGCCGTGTACTAACAGGTCAGACGGTGTGTATTAACACCACGTATATAAAATAATTTTGCAAGCACGCAGAACGCACAGTACAGGTGCCAAAGAAAAGGCCTTTTTTTTTATATTTCTAGGTACACAGCCGTGTACTAACAGGTCAGACGGTGTGTATTAACACCACATATATAAAATAATTTTGCAAGCACGCAGAACGCACAGTACAGGTGCCAAAGAAAAGGCCTAGTTTTTTTATATTTCTAGGTACACAGCCGTGTACTAACAGGTCAGACGGTGTGTATTAACACCACGTATATAAAATAATTTTGCAAGCACGCAGAACGCACAGTACAGGTGCCAAAGAAAAGGCCTAGTTTTTTTATATTTCTAGGTACACAGCCGTGTACTAACAGGTCAGACGGTGTGTATTAACACCACGTATATAAATAATTTTGCAAGCACGCAGAACGCACAGTACAGGTGCAAAGAAAAGGCCTTTTTTTTTATATTTCTAGGTACACAGCCGTGTACTAACAGGTCAGACGGTGTGTATTAACACCACGTATATAAAATAATTTTGCAAGCACGCAGAACGCACAGTACAGGTGCCAAAGAAAAGGCCTAGTTTTTTTATATTTCTAGGTACACAGCCGTGTACTAACAGGTCAGACGGTGTGTATTAACACCACGTATATAAAATAATTTTGCAAGCACGCAGAACGCACAGTACAGGTGCCAAAGAAAAGGCCTAGTTTTTTTAATATTTCTAGGTACACAGCCGTGTACTAACAGGTCAGACGGTGTGTATTAACACCACGTATATAAAATAATTTTGCAAGCACGCAGAACGCACAGTACAGGTGCCAAAGAAAAGGCCTAGTTTTTTTATATTTCTAGGTACACAGCCGTGTACTAACAGGTCAGACGGTGTGTATTAACACCACGTATATAAAATAATTTTGCAAGCACGCAGAACGCACAGTACAGGTGCCAAAGAAAAGGCCTTTTTTTTTAATATTTCTAGGTACACAGCCGTGTACTAACAGGTCAGACGGTGTGTATTAACACCACGTATATAAAATAATTTTGCAAGCACGCAGAACGCACAGTACAGGTGCCAAAGAAAAGGCCTATTTTTTTATATTTCTAGGTACACAGCCGTGTACTAACAGGTCAGACGGTGTGTATTAACACCACGTATATAAAATAATTTTGCAAGCACGCAGAACGCACAGTACAGGTGCCAAAGAAAAGGCCTAGTTTTTTTATATTTCTAGGTACACAGCCGTGTACTAACAGGTCAGACGGTGTGTATTAACACCACGTATATAAAATAATTTTGCAAGCACGCAGAACGCACAGTACAGGTGCCAAAGAAAAGGCCTTTTTTTTTATATTTCTAGGTACACAGCCGTGTACTAACAGGTCAGACGGTGTGTATTAACACCACGTATATAAAATAATTTTGCAAGCACGCAGAACGCACAGTACAGGTGCCAAAGAAAAGGCCTAGTTTTTTTATATTTCTAGGTACACAGCCGTGTACTAACAGGTCAGACGGTGTGTATTAACACCACGTATATAAAATAATTTTGCAAGCACGCAGAACGCACAGTACAGGTGCCAAAGAAAAGGCCTTTTTTTTATATTTCTAGGTACACAGCCGTGTACTAACAGGTCAGACGGTGTGTATTAACACCACGTATATAAAATAATTTTGCAAGCACGCAGAACGCACAGTACAGGTGCCAAAGAAAAGGCCTATTTTTTTATATTTCTAGGTACACAGCCGTGTACTAACAGGTCAGACGGTGTGTATTAACACCACGTATATAAAATAATTTTGCAAGCACGCAGAACGCACAGTACAGGTGCCAAAGAAAAGGCCTTTTTTTTATATTTCTAGGTACACAGCCGTGTACTAACAGGTCAGACGGTGTGTATTAACACCACGTATATAAAATAATTTTGCAAGCACGCAGAACGCACAGTACAGGTGCCAAAGAAAAGGCCTATTTTTTTATATTTCTAGGTACACAGCCGTGTACTAACAGGTCAGACGGTGTGTATTAACACCACGTATATAAAATAATTTTGCAAGCACGCAGAACGCACAGTACAGGTGCCAAAGAAAAGGCCTTTTTTTTATATTTCTAGGTACACAGCCGTGTACTAACAGGTCAGACGGTGTGTATTAACACCACGTATATAAAATAATTTTGCAAGCACGCAGAACGCACAGTACAGGTGCCAAAGAAAAGGCCTTTTTTTTTATATTTCTAGGTACACAGCCGTGTACTAACAGGTCAGACGGTGTGTATTAACACCACGTATATAAAATAATTTTGCAAGCACGCAGAACGCACAGTACAGGTGCCAAAGAAAAGGCCTAGTTTTTTTATATTTCTAGGTACACAGCCGTGTACTAACAGGTCAGACGGTGTGTATTAACACCACGTATATAAAATAATTTTGCAAGCACGCAGAACGCACAGTACAGGTGCCAAAGAAAAGGCCTAGTTTTTTTATATTTCTTGGTACACAGCCGTGTACTAACAGGTCAGACGGTGTGTATTAACACCACGTATATAAAATAATTTTGCAAGCACGCAGAACGCACAGTACAGGTGCCAAAGAAAAGGCCTTTTTTTTATATTTCTAGGTACACAGCCGTGTACTAACAGGTCAGACGGTGTGTATTAACACCACGTATATAAAATAATTTTGCAAGCACGCAGAACGCACAGTACAGGTGCCAAAGAAAAGGCCTTTTTTTTTAATATTTCTAGGTACACAGCCGTGTACTAACAGGTCAGACGGTGTGTATTAACACCACGTATATAAAATAATTTTGCAAGCACGCAGAACGCACAGTACAGGTGCCAAAGAAAAGGCCTAGTTTTTTTATATTTCTAGGTACACAGCCGTGTACTAACAGGTCAGACGGTGTGTATTAACACCACGTATATAAAATAATTTTGCAAGCACGCAGAACGCACAGTACAGGTGACAAAGAAAAGGCCTTTTTTTTTATATTTCTAGGTACACAGCCGTGTACTAACAGGTCAGACGGTGTGTATTAACACCACGTATATAAAATAATTTTGCAAGCACGCAGAACGCACAGTACAGGTGCCAAAGAAAAGGCCTAGTTTTTTTATATTTCTAGGTACACAGCCGTGTACTAACAGGTCAGACGGTGTGTATTAACACCACGTATATAAAATAATTTTGCAAGCACGCAGAACGCACAGTACAGGTGCCAAAGAAAAGGCCTTTTTTTTATATTTCTAGGTACACAGCCGTGTACTAACAGGTCAGACGGTGTGTATTAACACCACGTATATAAAATAATTTTGCAAGCACGCAGAACGCACAGTACAGGTGCCAAAGAAAAGGCCTTTTTTTTTATATTTCTAGGTACACAGCCGTGTACTAACAGGTCAGACGGTGTGTATTAACACCACGTATATAAAATAATTTTGCAAGCACGCAGAACGCACAGTACAGGTGCCAAAGAAAAGGCCTATTTTTTTATATTTCTAGGTACACAGCCGTGTACTAACAGGTCAGACGGTGTGTATTAACACCACATATATAAAATAATTTTGCAAGCACGCAGAACGCACAGTACAGGTGCCAAAGAAAAGGCCTAGTTTTTTTATATTTCTAGGTACACAGCCGTGTACTAACAGGTCAGACGGTGTGTATTAACACCACGTATATAAAATAATTTTGCAAGCACGCAGAACGCACAGTACAGGTGCCAAAGAAAAGGCCTAGTTTTTTTATATTTCTAGGTACACAGCCGTGTACTAACAGGTCAGACGGTGTGTATTAACACCACGTATATAAAATAATTTTGCAAGCACGCAGAACGCACAGTACAGGTGCCAAAGAAAAGGCCTTTTTTTTATATTTCTAGGTACACAGCCGTGTACTAACAGGTCAGACGGTGTGTATTAACACCACGTATATAAAATAATTTTGCAAGCACGCAGAACGCACAGTACAGGTGCCAAAGAAAAGGCCTTTTTTTTTATATTTCTAGGTACACAGCCGTGTACTAACAGGTCAGACGGTGTGTATTAACACCACGTATATAAAATAATTTTGCAAGCACGCAGAACGCACAGTACAGGTGCCAAAGAAAAGGCCTAGTTTTTTTATATTTCTAGGTACACAGCCGTGTACTAACAGGTCAGACGGTGTGTATTAACACCACATATATAAAATAATTTTGCAAGCACGCAGAACGCACAGTACAGGTGCCAAAGAAAAGGCCTTTTTTTTATATTTCTAGGTACACAGCCGTGTACTAACAGGTCAGACGGTGTGTATTAACACCACGTATATAAAATAATTTTGCAAGCACGCAGAACGCACAGTACAGGTGCCAAAGAAAAGGCCTTTTTTTTTATATTTCTAGGTACACAGCCGTGTACTAACAGGTCAGACGGTGTGTATTAACACCACGTATATAAAATAATTTTGCAAGCACGCAGAACGCACAGTACAGGTGCCAAAGAAAAGGCCTTTTTTTTATATTTCTAGGTACACAGCCGTGTACTAACAGGTCAGACGGTGTGTATTAACACCACGTATATAAAATAATTTTGCAAGCACGCAGAACGCACAGTACAGGTGCCAAAGAAAAGGCCTTTTTTTTATATTTCTAGGTACACAGCCGTGTACTAACAGGTCAGACGGTGTGTATTAACACCACGTATATAAAATAATTTTGCAAGCACGCAGAACGCACAGTACAGGTGCCAAAGAAAAGGCCTTTTTTTTTATATTTCTAGGTACACAGCCGTGTACTAACAGGTCAGACGGTGTGTATTAACACCACGTATATAAAATAATTTTGCAAGCACGCAGAACGCACAGTACAGGTGCCAAAGAAAAGGCCTAGTTTTTTTATATTTCTAGGTACACAGCCGTGTACTAACAGGTCAGACGGTGTGTATTAACACCACGTATATAAAATAATTTTGCAAGCACGCAGAACGCACAGTACAGGTGCCAAAGAAAAGGCCTTTTTTTTTATATTTCTAGGTACACAGCCGTGTACTAACAGGTCAGACGGTGTGTATTAACACCACGTATATAAAATAATTTTGCAAGCACGCAGAACGCACAGTACAGGTGCAAAGAAAAGGCCTTTTTTTTATATTTCTAGGTACACAGCCGTGTACTAACAGGTCAGACGGTGTGTATTAACACCACGTATATAAAATAATTTTGCAAGCACGCAGAACGCACAGTACAGGTGCCAAAGAAAAGGCCTTTTTTTTTATATTTCTAGGTACACAGCCGTGTACTAACAGGTCAGACGGTGTGTATTAACACCACGTATATAAAATAATTTTGCAAGCACGCAGAACGCACAGTACAGGTGCCAAAGAAAAGGCCTTTTTTTTATATTTCTAGGTACACAGCCGTGTACTAACAGGTCAGACGGTGTGTATTAACACCACGTATATAAAATAATTTTGCAAGCACGCAGAACGCACAGTACAGGTGCCAAAGAAAAGGCCTAGTTTTTTTATATTTCTAGGTACACAGCCGTGTACTAACAGGTCAGACGGTGTGTATTAACACCACGTATATAAAATAATTTTGCAAGCACGCAGAACGCACAGTACAGGTGCCAAAGAAAAGGCCTTTTTTTTTATATTTCTAGGTACACAGCCGTGTACTAACAGGTCAGACGGTGTGTATTAACACCACGTATATAAAATAATTTTGCAAGCACGCAGAACGCACAGTACAGGTGCCAAAGAAAAGGCCTTTTTTTTTATATTTCTAGGTACACAGCCGTGTACTAACAGGTCAGACGGTGTGTATTAACACCACGTATATAAAATAATTTTGCAAGCACGCAGAACGCACAGTACAGGTGCCAAAGAAAAGGCCTTTTTTTTATATTTCTAGGTACACAGCCGTGTACTAACAGGTCAGACGGTGTGTATTAACACCACGTATATAAAATAATTTTGCAAGCACGCAGAACGCACAGTACAGGTGCCAAAGAAAAGGCCTTTTTTTTTATATTTCTAGGTACACAGCCGTGTACTAACAGGTCAGACGGTGTGTATTAACACCACGTATATAAAATAATTTTGCAAGCACGCAGAACGCACAGTACAGGTGCCAAAGAAAAGGCCTTTTTTTTTATATTTCTAGGTACACAGCCGTGTACTAACAGGTCAGACGGTGTGTATTAACACCACGTATATAAAATAATTTTGCAAGCACGCAGAACGCACAGTACAGGTGCCAAAGAAAAGGCCTTTTTTTTTATATTTCTAGGTACACAGCCGTGTACTAACAGGTCAGACGGTGTGTATTAACACCACGTATATAAAATAATTTTGCAAGCACGCAGAACGCACAGTACAGGTGCCAAAGAAAAGGCCTAGTTTTTTTATATTTCTAGGTACACAGCCGTGTACTAACAGGTCAGACGGTGTGTATTAACACCACGTATATAAAATAATTTTGCAAGCACGCAGAACGCACAGTACAGGTGCCAAAGAAAAGGCCTAGTTTTTTATATTTCTAGGTACACAGCCGTGTACTAACAGGTCAGACGGTGTGTATTAACACCACGTATATAAAATAATTTTGCAAGCACGCAGAACGCACAGTACAGTAGACAAAGAAAAGGCCTTTTTTTTTATATTTCTAGGTACACAGCCGTGTACTAACAGGTCAGACGGTGTGTATTAACACCACGTATATAAAATAATTTTGCAAGCACGCAGAACGCACAGTACAGGTGCCAAAGAAAAGGCCTATTTTTTAATATTTCTAGGTACACAGCCGTGTACTAACAGGTCAGACGGTGTGTATTAACACCACGTATATAAAATAATTTTGCAAGCACGCAGAACGCACAGTACAGGTGCCAAAGAAAAGGCCTTTTTTTTATATTTCTAGGTACACAGCCGTGTACTAACAGGTCAGACGGTGTGTATTAACACCACGTATATAAAATAATTTTGCAAGCACGCAGAACGCACAGTACAGGTGCCAAAGAAAAGGCCTTTTTTTTAATATTTCTAGGTACACAGCCGTGTACTAACAGGTCAGACGGTGTGTATTAACACCACGTATATAAAATAATTTTGCAAGCACGCAGAACGCACAGTACAGTGCCAAAGAAAAGGCCTTTTTTTTATATTTCTAGGTACACAGCCGTGTACTAACAGGTCAGACGGTGTGTATTAACACCACGTATATAAAATAATTTTGCAAGCACGCAGAACGCACAGTACAGGTGCCAAAGAAAAGGCCTAGTTTTTTTATATTTCTAGGTACACAGCCGTGTACTAACAGGTCAGACGGTGTGTATTAACACCACGTATATAAAATAATTTTGCAAGCACGCAGAACGCACAGTACAGGTGCCAAAGAAAAGGCCTAGTTTTTTTATATTTCTAGGTACACAGCCGTGTACTAACAGGTCAGACGGTGTGTATTAACACCACGTATATAAAATAATTTTGCAAGCACGCAGAACGCACAGTACAGGTGCCAAAGAAAAGGCCTTTTTTTTATATTTCTAGGTACACAGCCGTGTACTAACAGGTCAGACGGTGTGTATTAACACCACGTATATAAAATAATTTTGCAAGCACGCAGAACGCACAGTACAGGTGCCAAAGAAAAGGCCTTTTTTTTTATATTTCTAGGTACACAGCCGTGTACTAACAGGTCAGACGGTGTGTATTAACACCACGTATATAAAATAATTTTGCAAGCACGCAGAACGCACAGTACAGGTGCCAAAGAAAAGGCCTAGTTTTTTTATATTTCTAGGTACACAGCCGTGTACTAACAGGTCAGACGGTGTGTATTAACACCACGTATATAAAATAATTTTGCAAGCACGCAGAACGCACAGTACAGTGCCAAAGAAAAGGCCTTTTTTTTTATATTTCTAGGTACACAGCCGTGTACTAACAGGTCAGACGGTGTGTATTAACACCACGTATATAAAATAATTTTGCAAGCACGCAGAACGCACAGTACAGGTGCCAAAGAAAAGGCCTTTTTTTTTATATTTCTAGGTACACAGCCGTGTACTAACAGGTCAGACGGTGTGTATTAACACCACGTATATAAAATAATTTTGCAAGCACGCAGAACGCACAGTACAGGTGCCAAAGAAAAGGCCTAGTTTTTTTATATTTCTAGGTACACAGCCGTGTACTAACAGGTCAGACGGTGTGTATTAACACCACGTATATAAAATAATTTTGCAAGCACGCAGAACGCACAGTACAGGTGCCAAAGAAAAGGCCTAGTTTTTTATATTTCTAGGTACACAGCCGTGTACTAACAGGTCAGACGGTGTGTATTAACACCACGTATATAAAATAATTTTGCAAGCACGCAGAACGCACAGTACAGTGCCAAAGAAAAGGCCTATTTTTTTATATTTCTAGGTACACAGCCGTGTACTAACAGGTCAGACGGTGTGTATTAACACCACGTATATAAAATAATTTTGCAAGCACGCAGAACGCACAGTACAGGTGCCAAAGAAAAGGCCTAGTTTTTTTAATATTTCTAGGTACACAGCCGTGTACTAACAGGTCAGACGGTGTGTATTAACACCACATATATAAAATAATTTTGCAAGCACGCAGAACGCACAGTACAGGTGCCAAAGAAAAGGCCTTTTTTTTATATTTCTAGGTACACAGCCGTGTACTAACAGGTCAGACGGTGTGTATTAACACCACATATATAAAATAATTTTGCAAGCACGCAGAACGCACAGTACAGGTGCCAAAGAAAAGGCCTTTTTTTTTATATTTCTAGGTACACAGCCGTGTACTAACAGGTCAGACGGTGTGTATTAACACCACGTATATAAAATTAATTTTGCAAGCACGCAGAACGCACAGTACAGTGACAAAGAAAAGGCCTTTTTTTTTATATTTCTAGGTACACAGCCGTGTACTAACAGGTCAGACGGTGTGTATTAACACACGTATATAAATAATTTTCCAAGCACGCAGAACGCACAGTACAGTAGACAAAGAAAAGGCCTTTTTTTTATATATTTCTAGGTACACAGCCGTTGTACTAACAGGTCAGACGGTGTGTATTAACACCACATATATTAAATAATTTTCCAAGCACGCAGAACGCACAGTACAGGTGCCACAGAAAAGGCCCTAGTTTTTTTTATATTTCTTGGTACACAGCCGTGTACTAACAGGTCAGACGGTGTGTATTAACACCACGTATATAATAATTTTCAAGCACGCAGAACGCACAGTACAGTAGACAAAGAAAAGGCCTTTTGTTTTTTTATATTTCTAGGTACACAGCCGTGTACTAACAGGTCAGAAGGTGTGTATTAACACCACGTGTATAAAAGATTTTTGCAAGCACGCAGAACGCACAGTACAGGTGCCAAAGAAAAGGCCTTTTTTTTTTTTATATTTCTAGGTACACAGCCGTGTACTAACAGGTCA
>ONZH01024536.1:0-28608 GCA_900303285.1 Rhinella marina | reverse complement strand
ATATATTTTATAGTTCAAGGTACACAGCCATGTACTAACTGTTCAGACGGTGGGTATTAACACCAGGTATTTAAATTAGTTTGCAAGAGAACGCACAGTACAGTTGCCAATTATAAGGCCTATATATTTTATAGTTCAAGGTACACAGCCGTGTACTAACTGTTCAGACGGTGGGTATTAACACCAGGTATTTAAATTAGTTTTGCAAGAGAACGCACAGTCAGTGCCAATTATAAGGCCTAAATATTTTATAGTTCAAGGTACACAGCCGTGTACTAACTGTTCAGACGGTGGGTATTAACACCAGGTATTTAAATTAGTTTGCAAGAGAACGCACAGTACAGTTGCCAATTATAAGCCTATATTTTATAGTTCAAGGTACACAGCCGTGTACTAACTGTTCAGACGGTGTATTAACACCAGGTATTTAAATTAGTTTGCAAGAGAACGCACAGTACAGTTGCCAATTATAAGGCCTATATATTTTATAGTTCAAGGTACACAGCCGTGTACTAACTGTTCAGACGGTGGGTATTAACACCAGGTATTTAAATTATTTTGCAAGAGAACGCACAGTACAGTTGCCAATTATAAGGCCTATATATTTTATAGTTCAAGGTACACAGCCGTTGTACTAACTGTTCAGACGGTGGGTATTAACACCAGGTATTTAAATTATTTTGCAAAGAGAACGCACAGTACAGTTGCCAATTATAAGGCCTATATATTTTATATTTCAAGGTACACAGCCGTGTACTAACTGTTCAGATGGTGGGTATTAAACACCAGGTATTTAAATTAGTTTGCAAGAGAACGCACAGTACAGTTGCCAATTATAAGGCCTAAATATTTTATAGTTTCAAGGTACACAGCCGTGTACTAACTGTTCAGACGGTGGGTATTAACACCAGGTATTTAAATTAGTTTGCAGAGAACGCACAGTACAGTTGCCCAATTTATAAGGCCTATATATTTTATAGTTCAAGGTACACAGCCGTGTACTAACTGTTCAGACGGTGGGTATTAAACACCAGGTATTTAAATTAGTTTGCAAGAGAATGCACAGTACAGTTGCCAATTATAAGGCCTATATATTTTATAGTTCAAGGTACACAGCCGTGTACTAACTGTTCCAGACGGTGGGTATTAACACCAGGTATTTAAATTAGTTTGCAGAGAACGCACAGTACAGTTGCCAATTATAAGGCCTATATATTTTATAGTTCAAGGTACACAGCCGTGTACTAACTGTTCAGACGGTGGGTATTAACACCAGGTATTTAAATTAGTTGCAAGAGAACGCACAGTACAGTTCCAATTTAAGGCCTATATATTTTATAGTTCAATACACAGCGTGTACTAACTGTTCAGACGGTGGGTTTAACACCAGGTATTTAAATTAGTTTGCAAGAGAACCACAGTAGTTGGCCAATTATTAATAGTTCAAGGTACACAGCCGTGTACTACTGTCAGACGTGTGTATTAACACCAGGTATTTAAATTAGTTTTGCAAAGAGAACGCACAGTACAGTTGCCAATTATAAGCCTATATATTTTATAGTTCAAGGTACACAGCGTGTTACTAACTGTTCAGACGGTGTGTATTAACACCAGGTATTTAAAAGTTTGCAGAGAACGCACAGTACAGTTGCCAATTATAAGGCCTATATATTTTATAGTTCAAGGTACACAGCCGTGTACTAACTGTTCAGACGGTGGGTATTAACACCAGGTATTTAATTAGTTTTGCAAGAGAACGCACAGTATCAGTTGCCAATTATAAGGCCTATATATTTTATAGTTCAAGGTACACAGCCGTGTACTAACTGTTCAGACGGTGGTATTAACACCAGGTATTTAAATTATTTTGCAAGAGAACGCACAGCTACAGTTGCCAATTATAAGGCCTATATATTTTTATGTTCAAGTACATAGCCGTGTACTAACTGTTCAGACGGTGGGTATTAACACCAGGATTTTAAATTATTTTGCAAGAGAACTGCACAGTACAGTTGCCAATTATAAGGCCTATATATTTTATAGTTCAAGGTACACAGCCATGTACTAACTGTTTCAGACGGTGGTATTAACACCAGGATTTAAATTAGTTTGCAAGAGAACGCACACAGTACAGTTGCCCAATTTATAAGGCCTATATATTTTAAAGTTCAAGGTACACAGCTGTTACTAACTGTTCAGACGGGTGATGGTTATTAACACCAGGTATTTAAATTAGTTTGCAAGAGAACGCACAGTACAGTTGCCAATTATAAGGGCCTATATATTTTATAGTTCAAGGTACACAGCCGTGTACTAACTGTTCAGACGGTGTGTATTAACACCAGGCTATTTAAATAGTTGCAAGAGAACGCACAGTACAGTTGCCAATTATAAGGTCCTATATATTTTATAGTTCAAGGTACACAGCCGTGTACTAACTGTTCAGACGGTGGGTATTAACACCAGGTATTTAAATTAGTTTGCAAGAGAACGCACAGTACAGTTGCCAATTATAAGGCCTATATATTTTATATTTCAAGGTACACAGGCCGTGTAACTAACTGTTCAGACGGTGGGTATTAACACCAGGTATTTAAATTAGTTTGCAAAGAGAACGCACAGTTACAGTTGCCAATTATAGGCCTATATATTTTATAGTTCAAGGTACACAGCCGTGTACTAACTGTTCAGACGGTGGGTATTAACACCAGGTATTTAAATTATTTTGCAAGAGAACGCACAGTACAGTTGCCAATTATAAGGCCTATTATATTTTATAGTTCAAGGTACATAAGCCGTGTACTAACTGTTCAGACGGTGGGTATTAACACCAGGTATTTAAATTATTTTGCAAGAGAACGCACAGTACAGTTGCCAATTATAAGGCCTATATATTTTATAGTTCAAGGTACACAGCCGTGTACTAACTGTTTCAGACGGTGTGTATTAACACCAGGTATTTAAATTAGTTTGCAGAGAACGCACAGTACAGTTGCCAATTATAAGGCCTATATATTTTATAGTTCAAGGTACACAGCAGTAGTGCCAAATATAGTTTGGTATGTAGCAGAGCACCTAATACACCACTAATGCCTCTCTCTGTCCCTACTCCAGCAGCTATCCCTGAATACAGCAGCCGTTCTCTCTAAAGTCTATATTGTAGTAAAGCTATCACTGTACTGCACTATAGTAGCCCTGATAAGGGCTTTTAATCACGCTCCTGCCTGTCCAACAGCTAAAACCTGTCTCTCCCTTCTCCAGCCTCTGTCCCTGACTAAGTTCACGCAGCATATGCGTACGAGCAGGAAGAGCTGAGTTTTTAATATTCGAGGTCACATGGTTTTTCCAGCCAATCCACGTAGACGCCGTTTTCGCGCTGCCAGCGTGCTCAGCGTGCCTGTCATACCCCCCCTGCATGGTGATTGGTGGAAAAAGAGCGCCAGGGAAGGTGGGAGGGGAAACGAATTCTAAGTGCGCCATCGCCGTTATACTCGAACGAAATCGAGTACGCCGAATAGCGTAGTATTCGATCGAATACCAGCTCGATCGAACACTACTCGCTCATCTCTATTAAGCAATATCAGTGTATTATTTTGGTTTAGTACAATTTTAGAGTGAAAAAGGGAAAGGAGATCCTGGCAAAAAATATGGGAATTCAAGGAAATTTGAGTGCTCAGACAACTTTGAATGAGGTCTCAGGCCTTAAATAGCCTGTTAGGGTTAATGCTTGTTCATAGTCATCATTAGGAAAGGTCAGATCATGCAAATTTCAAAGCTTTATACCCAGACTCTTCTAACCTTGTCCCAAAAAGGGTTTTAATGTTGTCATTTGCTCAGTTCAAAATGTAATTAAGGAATGGCAGTTAACAGGAATAGTGTAGGTCAAGAGAAGGTCTGGAAGAACAATAAAAAAACTTCATAGATAGCTGCTTGTAGGATAGCTAAAAATCAGATCCCCTACTGTACTGCAAAAGACTATTAGGAAAATTACGCAGGCTCTACTGTTCAGCAACATCTGCACAGATGGCATTCGTGGAAGATTCATCAGAAGAAAACCTCTTCTGCATCCTCACCACAAAATTCAGGGTCAGAAGAATTCTCCAAAATAACATCTAAACAAGCATGATGCATTTTGAAAAACGAGCCCTGTAAACCAATAAAGTTAAAATAGAACTCTTTGGCCACAATGAGCAAAGGTATATTTGCAGAAAAAAGGGCACAGAAGTTTATAAAAACAATACCTGTCTGACCATTAAGCATGGGGGTGGATCAAACATGCTTTGCAGTTGTGTTGTGGCCAATGGCAAGGAGAACATTTCACGGGTAGAGGGAAGAATGTATTCAATGAAATTCCGGCAAATTCTGAAAGCAAAGATAACACCAACTGTAAAAAAAAAAAAAAAAAAGCTAAAGTTGAAAAGATGATAATGGATAATGATCTTAAACACACCTTAAAGGGTTTGTCCCATCATAGACAATGACACACATCATTGAAAATCTGTGCATATACCTCAAAAGAGCAGTGCATGCAAAATAGCCCAGGAATCTCTCAGAACTGGAAGACTTTTGCAAGGAAGAATGGATGAAAATCCTTCAAATCCTTGGCTGGCTACAAAAAGCGTTGATAATTGAAAGTTGTGATAATTGCAAAGGGGGTGCTATTAGGTAGTAACCATTTGAGGTGCCCAAAATTTTTTGCTTCGGGCCCTTTTCCTTTTTTGTTATTTTGAAAATGTAACAGATGAAAATAAAAATACAAGGGGATGTATCATCTTTAACTTTATGCTTTTTAGAGATTATTTGATCTTCCACTTGCTTAAAGGGATTTTCCAAGACTTGAGGACTGATGACCTATTGGATAGGTCACGAGTATATAATTGGTGGGGTCACATAGTCTCGGTGCAGCTCAGCTCCATAGGAGTGAATGGGGCTGAGCTACAATACCAAGCACAGTCTTTATACAATGTATGGCACTGTGCTTAGTGACCAGGGAAAAAGCCACAGGACTTACAGTAGCACCTGTGCCTCCTGAAACAGCTGATCGGCAGGGATCCCTGGTATCAGACCTCCACAATCAGTAACATTAATTATGACCAGGTGTGCCCAGTCTTTTGCATTGCACTATACATCTACTAAGATGATTATTGCTGGTCATTAATGCTTCTTCATTTGTCTCACAGCCTGGTCCTGTATCATTCTGAACTGTCCACTGCAGAGCAGACAAGAGAGCTTTCTACTGGAAAGAGAGTCATTTTTATTAGTTCCTCTAAATAAATAGGAGGAAGAAAGCTATTATTAGAACTTTATATATGAACAGAGAATTACTATGCAGAGATTTGGGTGTAGGTAGAGTGACTGAGCATTAGAGATGAGCGAACATGCTCGTAACGAGCACTGTTGCGCTCGGCTCCCCTGCGCTCGCATGGGCGCAGGCATCCGGATCCGTCCTCCTCACCCGACGGATCCGGATGCCTGCGCCCATGCGAGCGCAGGGGAGCCGAGCGCTACAGTGCTTGTTACGAGCACGTTCGCTGATCTCTACTGAGCATGTGTGACCACCAGCAGTTTGTTCAGTATACGGATCTGCACTTTGCTATACTGTACACCTTGATCACCAGGTGGCACCATATTATGTAAGGAAATATGGATCATTTTTTAAAATGGAAATGGCAAATATTCTTCATTGTTGTATGATCTATAAAATAAACATGATGTAATGGTTGGAAAACCCCTTTAAAGTGCATACTAGTTATGAGGGAATCAGTTCATCCTGCTATGTCTGTCTTTATAGCACTATTCAAATGTATTGCTTATAATGAGGCCAGATTAAGATGGTCACTGGTCTCAGGAGACAATCTTAAGCTCACTCGTTCAGGTTCATTATTGAGTACATTCTCACATATGCCACTACTCACAGTACAGTAATGGCGCATTTGAGAATATACTCAATATAGAACCTGAACCCGGGGTTGTTGCGTGCACCACAGTCAGATACAAATTTAGTTAACATTAGTTATTGAGTATATTTCAGCATGTGCCTCTACTCACAGTAACGACACATGCATGAGATTAAGTTGATCTTTAGAGACCAGCAGCCATCTTAATCTGGCATCATCAGAAACAATACATTTTAACAACACTACAAAGATAGTCTCTCAGCCACAGCCAAAGATACTGTAATGTGATGGATGAATGAATCAGGTTTGTCCATAGTAGGACCAGGGCCGGCCTTAGGGTAGATGGCGCCCTGTGCAAAACTTTCTCTCGGCGCCCCCCCCCCCCATTTATATATATATTTACTTAAAGAAATATGTGTGCCATCCCATCTCCATTATCCCATACAGAAAAATATAGTGACAGTACTAACGTCATACAGTATAGAGCTATAAATAGAGTGTAGAGATATATAGAGTGATATAGGACTGTATAGAGAGCTATAAATACAGTGCAGAGATATATAGAGTAGGACAATATATATAGATATAGATATATATATATATATATATATATATATATATATATATATATATATCTACACTGTATTTATAGCTCTCTATACTGTCCTATATCACTCTATTCTCTATATATCTCTGCACTGTATTTATAGCTTTCTATATTGTCCTATATCACTCTATTCTCTATATATCTCTGCACTGTATTTATAGCTCTATACAGTCTGACTTTTAATACTGTCACTATATTTTCCTGTATGGGATAATGGAGATGGCACACACATAGCTCACATCACTAAACCCCTCACTGGTGTTTAATCATGTGTGAGTTATGTGTGCCATGACTGCCATCTCTATTATCCTATACAAGATGGGGCCTTAAGTTTATAAAATAAGGATGGGGCCTTAAGTATATGGATGGGGCCTTAAGTATATGGATGGGGCCTTAAGTATATAGTCCCGCTCCCAATTAACCCCCCCCCCCCCCCCCCGGTCAACACATTGTTTGGGGGCACTTACTTACAGCAGTGCAGCCGCTAACTTTCCCCTACCACCCTCTGAGTCCTTCTGCGCATGTGTGACGTCAGCCCAGGGCCGGCTCCAGGTTCAGATGGGCCCTTGGGCGATAAAGTCTCAGAGGGCCCCCTTACATTGTGATAACTATCTGTGTATAGATAATATAGTAGATGTCCCCTGCAGTCCTTTGTAACTGTAGAGGTAACACAGTGATGGCTATCTGAGTATAGAAAATGTAGTAGTGTTACCTGCAGTCCTGTGTAAAATCACAGATAACACTAGTACTGATAATGTGGTACTACCACAGATCAGCGTCTTGTGCCCCCATCAGACCTCAGATCAGCGTCTTGTGCCCCCATCAGACCTCAGATCAACACAATGTGCCCCCATCAGACCTCAGATCAGCATCTTGTGCCCCATCAGACCTCAGATCAACACAATGTGCCCCCATCAGACCTCAGGTCAGCGTCTTGTGCCCCATCAGACCTCAGATCAACATCTTGTGTCCCCCTTCAGACCTCAGATCAGCGTCTTGTGCCCTCATCAGACCTCAGATCAGCGTCTTGTGCCCCATCAGACCTCAGATCAGCGTCTTGTGCCCCCATCAGACCTCTGATCAGCGTCTTGTGCCCCCATCAGACCTCAGATCAACACAATGTGCCCCATCAGACCTCAGGTCAGCGTCTTGTGCCCCCATCAGACCTCAGGTCAGCGTCTTGTGCCCCCATCAGACCTCAGGTCAGCGTCTTGTGCCCCCATCAGACCTCAGATCAGCGTCTTGTGCCCCATCAGACCTCAGATCAACGTCTTGTGCCCCCCTCAGATCAGGGTCTTGTGCCCCCCTCAGACCTCAGATCAGGGTCTTGTGCCCCCCTCAGACCAGCGTCTTGTGCCCCCCCTCAGACCTCAGATCAACATCTTGTGCCCCCATCAGACCTCAGATCAGCGTCTTGTGCCCCCCTCAGACCTCAGATCAGCCCACCCAGCCACTTTAAAAAAACATACTTACCTGTTCTGCGCTGCCGCTGCCATCAGGTTCCCCGCTCCACTGTCTTCCCTGCCGGCGCACACTATGACCTGACGCTGCGTCAGTTCATAGTGCGCGCCAGCAGGGAAGACAGTGGAGCGCGGAACCTGATGGCAGCGCAGGACAGGTAAGTATGTTTTTTTTAAAGTGGCTGGGTGGGCTGATCTGAGATCTGAGGGAGGGCACAAGACGCTGTACAGGAGCAGGCCGGGCCATTAAGGGGGCTCTCTGGCAGGGAGGGAATCGCCCTGTGCAACCGCACGGGTCGAACACCCCAAAGGCCGGCCCTGAGTAGGACTAACCGGTTTACCCATCACTAGAGCATACATTTATTTGTATCACTTCTGCATGTATTTAACCCCTTCAACCTCGGGCCTGTTTTCACCTTCGTGCCCAGGCCATTTTTTGCAAATCTGACATGTGTCACTTTATGTGGTAATAACACTTTTACTTATCCAAGCCATTCTGAGATTGTTTTCTCGTCACATATTGTGCTTCACGACAGTAGTAAATTTGTGGCAAATATTTCAAAAATTTCCAAATTTCAATTTCTCTACTTTCAAAATACATAGTAATACCTTCAAAAATAGTTATCATTTTACATTCCCCATATGTCTACTTTATGTTGGCATCATTTTATAAATGTCATTTTACTTTTTTCGGATGTTAGAAGGCATAGAAGTTTAGAAGCAATTTTTCAAATTTTCAAACCACCCATAAATGACCCCAGTTTACAAACTACACCCCTCAAATTATAAAATACTAATGTTACAAACTTTGTTAACCCTTTAGGTGCTCCACAAGAATTAAAGGAAAATGGAGGTGAAATTTTTTGGTAGATTATTCATGTTAATAATTTTTTTTCTTGTAACACAGCAAGGGTTAACAGCAAACTAAACCTCAATATACATTACTCTGATTCTGCAGTTTACATAAATACCCCATATGTGGTGGTAAACTTCTCTATGGGTTTGTGGCAGTGGTCAGAAGGAAAGGAGCGCCATACGGATTTTGGAGGCAGATTTTGCTAGAATGGTTTTTAGGCACCATTTTGTAATTGAGAGACCCTGACATACCCCTACAGTGGAAACCCTCAAAAAGTGACCCCATTTTGGAAACTACACCCTTCAACTAATATATTAAGGGGGTACTGACCACTTTGACCCCCCTAAGCGTTTTACGGAATTTGGAAACACTTGGCTGTGAAAATGAAAAGTTTCATTTCTTCCAATAAAATGTTGCTTTAGCCCCAAATTTTTAATTTTCATAAAGGGGTAACAGGAGAAAAGCACCCCATAATTTGTTCCCCATTTTCTCCTGAATACGGCAACACCTCATATGTGGTGGTAAACTGCTGTGGGGGCACATGGCAGGATTGAAGATTGAAGCGCCATATGGATTTTGCAGAACAGATTTTGATGGATTGTTTGCGGGAGCCATTGATTTTTATTTTTGTGAGTCAAGGTGAAAAAAAATAGCTATTATTTTTAGTCATAGTTTTTTTTTTATTAGTTTTTTTACAGCAATCACCTGAGGGGGCAAATCATGTGATATTTTTATAGAGCAGGTTGTTACGGACGCGGCGATACCCAATATGCCTAACATTTTTATTTTTGGAAAGTTTTACACATTAGATTTATTTTTGAACAGAATAAAATCTTTTTTTTGTGTTGCCATTTTCTGAGAGACATATTTTTTTTATTTTTCGGGCGATTGTCTCAGATAAGGTATCATTTTTGCGGGACAAGATGATGGTTTGATTGGTGCCATTTTGGGTTAAATACGCCTTTTTGATCGCCTACTATTACACTTTTTGTGAGGCAAAAGGGAAAAAAATGTCATAGTTTTTAAAAAATATTTTTTACAGCATTCACCAGGGGGGGCCATCTCATGTAATATTTTTATAGACAGGTTGTCACGGACGCGGCGATACCCAATATGTCTAACATTTTTTCTTTTTGGAAAGTTTTACACTCTGAGAGCCATATGTTTTTTTATTTTTCGGGCGATTGTCTCAGGGTGGGGTATCATTTTTTGCGAGATAAGATGACGGTTTGATTGGTACCATTTTGGGTTAAATACGCCTTTTTGATCACCTGCTATTACACTTTTTGTGAGGGAAGGTAACCAAAAAATGGCTGCTTTGGCACTATTTGTTTTTTACTGCGTTCACCTTGCGGGGTGGATGATGTGATATTTTTATAGAGCCGGTCGATACGGACGCAGCGATACCTAATATGTATAATTTTCTTTTTTTCCCTTTTTTTTACAATTTTTTTTTAACTTTATTTTTGGAAAAGTGCGCTTTTTTTTACTTGAAACTTTTATTTTTTGTAAAACTTTTTTTTTTTACTTTTTTTTACTTTTTTTTCACTTTATTTAACTTTTGGGGGTCTGATCCCCTTTACAATGCATTACAATACTGTTGTATTGTAATGCATTGGCTGTAAGTATATTACTCAATGTAATACACTTACAGCCTGCTTCCTGTGCAATCCAGGGGGCTGGATCACACAGGCACGCAGGCATAGCAGCCACGATGTCTAAGGAAGGCATTGGGCTGCTATGCAAGCCATCGGGTCCCCGTCACAGCAGCGCGGGGACCCGATGGACCCTACTTACCTACGCCCGCATCGCATGTGCCGCGGTCAGCACTGACCGCGGCACATCGAGACTTAATACGCCCGCATCTGTGTTTTCACCAATAGGAACAGCCGACCCCCTGCAGCTGATCGGGCGGGCGCAGCTCCTGCACCCGCCCAATAAGCGCACCGTAGTACTACGGCGCCGGGCGTCAAGCACCTTCGCGCAGCACCGTACTATTACGGCGCTGGGTGTGAAGGGGTTAAAGCCCAGGAAAAAAAATGGACATAGATGCCCAACAGCATAGGTAGGTTTAGCATAGGACCTGCCTGACCTGAGACCACCTTGGCGCTGATCAAAATATATTGGCTAAGAGTCTCAGATTTTATCATATCAGAATGAGGACTTAGTTTATACAGTATATATTGTGTGCATCTATTTTGTTAGTGCATTAAAAAAAAATTTTCTGTGATTTATTTTTATATATGTATCCACTGACATCCGCAATCATTTATTACATCGTGCAGGATGTTTTTTATCTTTCTTTTCTGTGATTTTTGTATTTAAAGCCCATCATCTACTGTGGGGCTCATGCACACGATCATATGCTGACCAATTCATTTCAATGTGCTGTCCGCATTCATATGTTCATTCAGGGGTGTAACTACCATAATGGCAGACCAAGCACTGCTATGGGGCCCAGGGCAAGAGGGGGTCCAGTTGGGATCATCCCAGAGGCGTAGCTACCAGGGGTACAGAGGGGGCGACGGCTCCGGGCCCAGTGACTCGGGGGGGCCCAGCAAGGATGACTAACAGGCGAATACAAGTGAGCGCTTCCATTATGGACGCAGCGTCAGGTCATAGTGCGCGCCGGTCAGGGAAGACAGTGGAGCGCCGGACCGCAGGGCAGCCGTAGCGCGGGACAGGTAAGAAAGGTTTTTTATTTTAATCTTATGTGGCTGGGTGGGCTGATCTGAGGTCTGATGGGGGCACAATACGCTGATCTGAGGTCTGATGGGGGCACAATACGCTGATCTGAGGTCTGATGGGGGCACAATACACTGATCTGAGGTCTGATGGGGGCACAATACACTGATCTGAGGTCTGATGGGGGCACAATACACTGATTTGAGGTCTGATGGGGCACAATACGCTGATCTGAGGTCTGATGGGGCACAATACACTGATCTGAGGTCTGATGGGGGCACAATACACTGATCTGAGGTCTGATGGGGGCACAATACACTGATCTGAGGTCTGATGGGGCACAATACGCTGATCTGAGGTCTGATGGGGGCACAATACGCTGATCTGAGGTCTGATGGGGGCCAACAATACGCTGATCTGAGGTCTGATGGGGGCACAATACGCTGATCTGAGGTTGATGGGGCACATACATGACTGAGGTGATGGGGGCACAATACACTGATCTGAGGTCTGATGGGGCACAATACACTGATCTGAGGTCTGATGGGGGCACAATACGAATCTCATGATCTCTGAGGTCTGATGGGGGCACAATACACTGATCTGAGGTCTGATGGGGCACTGTACGCTGATCTGAGGTCTGATGGGGGCACAATACGCTGATCTAAGGTCTGATGGGGGTACAATACGCTGATCTGAGGTCTGATGGGGGCACAATACGCTGATGTGAGGTCTGATGGGGGCACAATACGCTGATGATGAGGTCTGATGGGGGCACAATACGCTGATCTGAGGTCTGATGGGGGCACAATACGCTGATCTGAGGTCTCTGATGGGGCACAATACACTGATCTGAGGTCTGATGGGGGCACACATAGCTGATCTGAGGTCTGATGGGGGCACATTCTGCTGATCTGAGTCTGATGGTGGCACAGTAGGCTGATGTGAGGTCTGATGGGGGCACATTCTGCTGATCTGAGGTCTGATGGGGGCACAATACGCTGATCTGAGGTCTGATGGGGGCACAGTAGGCTGATGTGAGGACTAATGGGGGCACATTCTGCTGATCTGAGGTCTGATGGGGGTACAATGCGCTGATCTGAGGTCTGATGGGGGCACAGTAGGCTGATGTGAGGTCTGATGGGGCACAATACACTGATCTGGGGTCTGATGGGGCACAATTCGCTGATCTGAGGTCTGATGGGGCACAGTAGGCTGATGTGAGGTCAGATGGGGCACAATACGCTGATCTGAGGTCTAATGGGGGCAAGGGACTGTTAGTTTAGTGATGTAAAAACTGGGGACAGGTTTCCTTTAACATAGGAGTCCTCTTGTTTTTTACTCCTATTAATCCTATATTTTACTGCATTATGTGGTAGAGTATTTAGACTAGGGTATGTAGAAAGTCTATTGTACTGTACTTAACAGCATAGATGATCTAGCAGTTTATACAGTCATCTTTCTAATACAATATTATAACCACAACTAGTAGTATGTGCCTGTGAAGTTGGAAACGTGCGTTTGGGAAGCCACTAAGTGGGGGGCCCACTCAAGTATGTTTCGCCCCCCCTGTGCTGAACCTCTAGCTATGCCTCTGGATCATCCCCTCCTCTACTGGGGGTGAAAAGTTGGTCAAGACTCTGCCCTCTAAAGAAACAACTTTTAGCAAATGAGTCAGTGGAAAAATGGCCCAAGGGTCATTGAAAAGGTTTTAGGCAGAAACCCTTCTGTCCTATGTGGGGGCCTGGTTTGATCCTTGCTATGGGACCCTTACTTCTCTATGTACGCCATAGTGTTCATTCTACGGTCCCTGCCTATTTGATCTGCTGCCAGCACTAATCGCTGCCAGCCCACCTCCCCTCTATCCAAGGACGCAGCTAAAGATTCATAGGCCGTGGTGCAAGAGTTCAGCTTGGGCCCCCCTTCCCTGAGTGCTTAGTGGTCAGGGATAGGGAAGCAAATAGTTTTTGTGCTGCCTGAGACAAACATTGAAATGGCACCTCCCCCATGCCGAATTATTGACCTGAACCCTTCCCTCCAGTCAGAGGTGTAAGCTCCTAGGCCCAGTAGCAACTACTGCCTCTACACCCCCTATAGCTACAACCCTGCCTCTATCTGTTAGGCGCATTCCTGGTTACTTAGTAAGCGCTGTGAATGTAGGGGAGTTGGCTGCCAGTGATCAGCACTGTAAAGACCACCATACACATTACTGTATTATCGGCTGTATGGGGGGCTCTTATCATTGCCCCCCCCAATTTCCAGTGCATCCTTGGTTTGGTAAGCAATGGATGCTACTAGGTCTATGGCTTCCAAGATGGTGATGGTCACGTGCTTTACCAACATGACTACTTCCGAGCTGCTGAAAAGCCCTTAGCGAATGTGCATATACAGGCAGCATAGTCTCCTGCATAAACCCTTTAACAGTTTTACATGCCTGTACTAATTGGATTAGGCAATTTCGGAACTTTTATCAGAGTGGCCAACTCCTTTAATGCCAAATATCACAATTCAGCCAACGTGTATGTTCATCATGTGGCCAAATATGTCAGAATAGTTATTACAGATATGGAGCTATGTTCTTGGAAGATGTAATGTACACAACGCTCTACAATAATGGACAGCACACTGCTTAATACCTGATCCACTGTAAATATTTAGCTTCTCATTACCGGCTCCACTGAGGATAGACACACAAAGAAAGTGAATTCCTGAAAATGGATTAAAGGTCACACAAGTTCATGTGTGAACAATATGGTCTCACTGACATTTACAAATTTGGTTTACTATTTAGAATTAGTATTTGTGAAGTAAAATCAGGAAATGGTCCAAAAAACAGGAGAGTCTTTCCATTACAGCTTTTCTGTTTATGCGTGCTGGAAATGTGATAATCACATAGGGGAAGAAATTAGTACAGCTACAGTATCCTCCATGTATTTGTCTTATAAGGACAATCTATGTGAACACTAAATGACAGATTTTTAGGCCCTAGAAGTAATTTATGAAAGTTCCTACTGAATGAGTGTAAGGCTGAGTTTATATCACCCTTTTGGTTGGGTTCACATATGTGCTTTGAACTCCTGCAGTCTGTTCCAGTGAAGAAACAGATTGCTGTAGTTCACTGTATCCGGCATAGCCACATTCCAGCGTTGCACGTACTGTAGTGCATAGTATTTTTTGTCAGGCTGAAAGCCAGCATGTATGTCGGATACAGTGAGTTCACAGCACATATGTAAACCCAACTTCTCTATTTATTCCTATGAGACTGACATTGAGGTTCCCATAGGAATACATAGAGAAACTGACTTACTGCCCACACATAAGATTCTGTGTCAGGGCTCATGCACACGAACATGTGCAGTCAGTGCCCATGCTGTGGACCGCAATTTGCGGTCCACAATGCACGGGCACTGACAGTGAGGCTGCCGCATTACTTTTGCATTACTCTGCATGCACTATTTTTTTGCGGTGCGGAGGCACGGCCAGAAACACCACAGAAGCACTCCGTAGTGCGTCCGTGGTGTTCTGATCCGTGTCTCTGTTCCGCATCTGCAAGATTGCACGATCCGTGATGAGGGGTGCACACGGCATGAGCATGAGCCCTTATTTGGAGAGTCTGATTGCTGGTCACAGCTGAGGATGAGAAGGGAGGTTATAACTCACAAATACAGACACTGGTAAGAAGATTACTTCACGGATGTTCCTGCGACAGGTAGCAGGAGGTCAGCAGATTGGCAACACGTGGTATAATCTGACATGTTTTCCTTTTTTGTTGCTGGTATTTACCACACCCTTTTCCCTCAGGTGTTGCTGGTGTGGTAATTGTCCCTACCCTATTTATTGCTGCTTCTC
The DNA here is from genome assembly GCA_900303285.1 of Rhinella marina. Classification (NCBI taxonomy): domain Eukaryota; kingdom Metazoa; phylum Chordata; class Amphibia; order Anura; family Bufonidae; genus Rhinella; species Rhinella marina. Next base: position 13,254 of record ONZH01024536.1, on the reverse strand, counting down.
CCACAGTTCCTTGCGGTTTATAGCTTCAGTGGTTATTGTGGTGAGCTGGTATGTGGTTCTCAGCTGAGATCCTGGAGCCTCCATTTCTTCATTGAAGATAAGTGTCCTCATTCCCTTTTGTGTGTTACGTTTCATTTCCCTGTTGTTTGTGATTAGGCCTGAGGGAGACTCCTGTTCGTCCTTCTTTGTGGAGGAACAGGTAGACTCATTCCTGACATTAATTCCAGGGTCCTATAGGGTCAGATTGGATCTTACGTTTCCTGTGCATGAACTCACCTACCTTTGAGGCCTGTTCATACTGGTAGTTAGTCAGGATTTGAGTTAGGGTTTCCTTTAGGAGGTGTCCATCTTCCTTCCCTAGTTTCCCATGCCTAATCTCCATTCCCTCCTACGCTCAGTGTGGTTCCCCCCCACACCTGAGCGTGACAATTACATTCACTACAGATTACCTCATGTACCTTCTTTAAGCATCAGTTGTGCATTAGTTAGCATCAGTCTGCACTAAAAATAACTGATCCGTCTTTTTTTTTAGCATCAGTTATGATCAGTTTGCGTCAGTTTGTGTCACTTTTGTCAAAAATTAGTTATTTTTGACTGAAGAAAAAGTACTGCATGCTTGACTTTGGCTACTTTCACACTGGCAGCAGCCTTCTCTAGCAAGCTCTTCTGGCGGGGGAACAGCCTGCCGGATCCGTGCTACCGCTCTGGCCCCATTCACTATAATCACTGTTTTCGCATAGCGTTGCTAACGAATCGTGACTTCTCCTCTTTCACTCCTTTCACACACAATAACAATACGCTAATTAGGTGAATTCGTACGCATTAGCGTACAATGCGTAGCATTAGCATACAAATTTGTACGCATTAGCATACAATGCGTAGCATTAGCGTCCAAATCATCAGATGCGTACTCTATTTACGATATTGTTCTGCTTTCACGCGATTCTCCTGTGATTGCTAGCGCTGCTACATTTGTATTATATACTTGTACATGCAGTAAAAAAAAATGCTGTTTTTGGAATAAAATATTGCTAATCCTGGACAGCTCCATTTTTACCCAACCTAAACACACTTTTACCACATTGTATAGATTGAGCCATCGTTTATCATCATCCTATACAAGGATGGGTCATGAGCTAGCATGCTGGGATTAATAATGTAATGTGCAAGATTTTTGCTCGTATCATCATTTTGTTGTTCACATTGTAAAGTAAATCAGTGGTATGTGTGAATATATATGACTTGTTATGTATCTCATTAGGGAAAAGTGGCATCTTCCATGACATCCAACATTTTATATATTCTTTTTCCTAGCCTGCATGACCTCACTAAGGCTATTTTCACAGTAGCAGCAGCTAGTTTTATTCTGGCTGCCTCTCAGCATGATTGCCGTGCTGCGGCCGGACCTCCGGCCTGTCCCCGGCACGGCGTACTAGCGGTAGCATGGATCAGGTAGGCTGTTCCCCCGCCGGAACAGCCTGCTGGAGAAGGCTGCCGCTAGTGTGAAAGTAGCCTAAGGGAATTTTAACACACTGTAAAATTATTTCTGAAATTTCTGTTTCATAAATCGTAATAGGATTTGTAAAAATCCATGCATCTGCTGCAGAAATTACCCATTTCACGTGTAATGAATGGATTTTTTGTCACTTATGGTGAATGTACCATAAGTATTCATAACATTCAGACATGGGCCTCAGGATCCGTCTATGTGAGAAAGGGGATCAACTTGTCCCAAAATCACGGACATCCAACATTTTTTACAGAAAAATAGGAAAATAATAATAAATTATAAAGATTACAAGTAATTCTTATCTATAGCTCGATATACTGATGAGAACTCATTACCAGTATTTACTGTGAGCTGTAAAATGATAATTACCACCAAAATAATCTAGTACCACCAGCCTCAAAAAAATCACGGGCACATCTATTTTTTTTCACGGACACAGGAAAAAAGTCACCTATTTTTACGGACTGTCCAGAAATTTCTGGACGGTTGTCAACCTTGGGTGTAGGTTCCAGGGTTGTTCTTTAGTTTGGATGTACAGTGCCTTGCAAAAGTATTCGTCCCCCTGGAACTTTTCAACCTTTTGCTACATTTCAGACTTCAAACAAAAAGATATAACATTTTAAATTTTTGGTGAAGAATCAACAACAAGTGGGTAACAATTGTGAAGTGGAACGAAATTTATTGGATCATTTAAACTTTTTTTGTAATAATAGAACTGAAAGTGGGGCATGCAAAATTATTCAGCCCATTTACTTTCAGTTCAGAAAACTCACTCCACAAGTTCATTGAGGATCTCTGAATGATCCAATGTTGTCCTAAATGACTGATGAAGAGAAATAGAATCCACCTGTGTGTAATCAAGTCTCCGTATAAATGCACCTGCTTTGTGATAGTCTCAGGGTTCTGTTTAAAGCACAGTAAGTATCATGAAGACCAAGGAACACACCAGGCAGGTCCGTGATACTGTTGTGGAGAAGTTTAAAGCCGGATTTGGATACCAAAAGATTTCCCAACCTTTAAACATCCCAAGGAGCACTGTGCAAGTGATCATATTGAAATGGAAGAAGTATCAGACCACTGCAAATCTACCAAGACCCGGCCGTCCCTCTAAACTTTCATCTCAAACAAGGAGAAGACTGGTCAGAAATGCAGCCAAGAGGCCCATGATCACTCTGGATGAACTGCAGAGATCTACAGCTGAGGTGGGAGAGTCTGTCCATAGGACAACAATCAGTCGAACACTTCACAAATCTGGCCTTTATGGAAGAGAGCCAAATACAGGACCATTCTGGATGAAAACCTGTTGGAGTCTGCAAAAGACCTGAGACTAGGACAGAGATTTATCTTCTTAGAATGGCCAAGTCAAAGTCCAGACCTGAATCCAATTGAGAATATGTGGAAAGAGCTGAAAACTGCTGTTCACAAACGTTCTCCAGTCAACCTCAAAGAGCTCGAGCTGTTTTCTAAGGAAGAATAGACAAGAATTTCAGTCTCTAGATGTGCAAAACTGATAGAGACATACCCCAAGCGACTTGCAGCTGTAATCGCTGCAAAAGGTGGCGCAACAAAGTATTAATGCAAGGGGGCTGAATAATTTTGCACGCCTCACTTTTCAGTTTTATTATTACAAAAAAGTTTAAATGATCCAATAAATTTCGTTCCACTTCACAATTGTGACCCACTTGTTGTTTATTCTTCACAAAAATTTTAAAATGTTATATCTTTTTAAGAAAAAAAGAGAAATTTCAGTCAGCACATCCCAGAGCGCAGGTGCTGGTTGCTATGGCTAAATACATGTCAAAGGAAAATACATACAATGCAACCGCACACCGCTAACCAGATAAAGCACAAAATGCCATAGTGATATAGAGTATTCTAAAGCTCATGCTATGCTTGTTTAATAAATTAGAGACTCTTGGCAAATATATACATTCACCGAATCGTCAAGGTGTTCTCTGCAGAATGGGAACCTAACACTATCTCCTACCTGTTATGTGCCAGACTTGGCTTCCATATAATCAGGGGGTGTTTTGTTCCACATGCATGCCGTATCCACTCTGCCTTTTGCCATTTCTGGTGCTTCAAAGGCCTCCCCTAGTTCAGGAATGCAGATACTAGCATGCATGCCGAATCACTCGGCTTTATAGTTGCACTGATTAAAAACAACCTGTGGGGCAGATGGGCTGGTCAGGAGTGCAAGACCAAATGGAGTAGCCATACCTCCAGCACAAACTTTCCCATTCTGCAGAGAACACCTTGACGATTCGGTGAATGGGCTCAGATAATTTTGTACAAAATATATTGCCAAGAGTCTCTAATTTATTAAACAAGCATAGCATGAGCTTTAGAATACTCTATATCACTATGGCATGTTGTGCTTTATCTGGTTAGCGGTGTGCGGTTGCATTGTATGTATTTTCCTTTGTTATATCTTTTTGTTTGAAGCCTGAAATGTGGCAAAAGGTTGAAAAGTTCCAGGGGGCCGAATACTTTTGCAAGGCACTGTATCTGCATATGCATCTGCAATCTACCTAATTGGTTCAAAGGACACTAAAGAGGTCTTAACTTCTTCAAGACACAGCCACTTGTTATCTTCCTGACACAGCCACATTTTTAAAATCTAACATGTCCCTATATGTGATAATATGTGCTTTTCCTTTTCCAAACAATTCCAAAACCATTTTGTCATGACACATCAAACTTAATCAAATATCATGATACATCTTATTTAATCAAATAAAAAATTTACAGATCAGGATAAATCTACTTTCTAAATTAAAAGGTCTCTGCTTTTAAGATAGATAGTGATACCAAAATTGTTATTAATTAACATTCACCATAGGTCTATTTTATGTTGGCATCATTTTGCAAATGTCATTTTATTTTTTTTTTAGGATGTTACAAGAAAATTTCCAAAAGCCCTCTTTTTTATGGATCAATTCAATCATGAAGCCACTTTGTGAGACGACTATATGTATTTTGCTGTTCTTAAAAAAAACGGATCCACAAAAAAATACAGACGACGTCCGTGTGCATTCAGCTTTTTTTCAGAACAGAACAGCTGGCCCCTAATAGCACACTCCTATTCTTGTCCATAATGCGGACAATAATAAACATGTTCTATCTTTTTGTGGAACAGACATACAAACATACGAGAACAAAATGCACACGGAGTAACTTCCTTTTTTTTTCTTCCTTTTTTTTTTTTGCGGACCCATTGAAATAAATGGTTCTGCATATGGTCCACAAAGGAAACGGTACTGACTAGAGATGAGCGAATTTTTCAAAACTTCGATTCGGCTGGTTCACCGAATTTTCCGGAAAGATTTGCTTCGATCCGAATAAATTTGTTGCGAATCGCGTTAAAAAACTACTACTTCCGGGCTGCAGAGAGCCTGGATAATGGTGTAGAACACTGTGCCTTACAGTAAAACGCATAGGGAGTAGTGTTGAGCGAGCACTTCTGTGCTCGTATGCTCGGGTGCTCTGGCCAAGCAACGCGAGGCATAATGTTAGTCAATGGGACTAAACCAGGCACCAACGCTCGGAAGAGGGGAGGGTGTCTGGTTAATAGAAAAAGGTCAGAATAGCGACTTCTCCTCTTTTACTCCTTTCACTTGTAAAAGTATGCTAATTAACTGAATTTGTACGCATTTGCGCACAATGCGTAACGCATGGAGCGTCCAATTACGTACGCTATTAGGGCATAGCAAATCGTACGCATTATGCATAACAAATCATTATGCATTAGGCATACAATGCGTAGCATTAGCGTATAAAGTCAACATTACTGAGTGAATGCCAGGCATTGCGCTTGAGTACAGCTCGGTGTTCTACTTGTGGTAGTGGAAGATTACTGTGAGCCAGTGTGACACGCACAATAAACAGGCTTCTGTAGAATCGCTGGCACACTATTTATGTATATTGGGGGCAGTTAAGGGGGCCAAAACTCACCCAAACAGGTCACTCAAGTTTGAATCTCAGCCTTACAGGTCAATGTTAAGCGCGGGCCAAGCGTATATAAGACGATCGTGCAGAGGCCCAAGATCCTCTAGCGCGCCAAATGCGCACGCCTTTTACACTAGTCTCACTGATCCCAATACAATTTCCACAGAACCTGTTCTATTACACGCTTATACAAGCAGAGCCCCCCAGACAGGTTGGAGATAGCAGTGTCAGCAGCATCAGCAGACTATAGATTGGCACGACGACAATGTGGCCAGGTGGCAGCAGCATGAGTAGGCCACAGAGTGGCAGAATGACAGACCCTGGAAGTGGCAGCAGCAGTGGAAGTAGTAGTACAATTTGGAGGCCACAGAGTGGCACAATTACCTAATTTTGAGGTAGCGGCAGCCAGGAGACGGCATGTGGAGTCGGCGGCGGCGACAGCAGGATCAGGCCGGAGAGTGGCATGATGACATACCCTGAAGAGCAGACCGTAATAAAAAATTCTCGTCCTTTTGGTTAAGATCAACTGTCGCATATGTTCTTATCAGTATCGGGGCTGGTTATGCCAGCGGACAGGAACGTAAGACAGAGGAGGTGCAGTGAAGGCTCCAGCTTTGCCTCGACTGTGACAAAATGTCAGTATTGACCCAAAACGCCAAGAGAGTTCCATCTTGAGATCGAGCTGTCTGCAGGGAGCTGAGCTACCACCTGTGGGAGCCCCTGCCTCTCGCCTCCCCCATGCTCATCGTTGAGTGTCCCAGGGGCCCGGGGGAATCGTTTACTTTTAAAAATTCGAGTGTTCAAAACAAACAGGGTTTCCTGTGTACTTGAGCTTTGAATAATGGAATAGGACTACAGAACGTACCAAAAATTTACGACTGACATGATGCTGCAGAAGAGAGTGGTACAGTAACAGCAGCTGCAAGAGGCAGCAGTCAAACAAATTTCAAGGCCACAGAGTGGCACCGTAACAGCTAGCTTTAAATGCAACATACCGTAGAGTGGCACAATTACATACTTTGGACGTAGCGGCAGCTGGGAGACAGCGTGAGTAGGCGGCATCTGGGATGCAGCATGAGTAGGCCGCAGAGTGGCCCAATTACATAGTTTGGACGTAGCGGCAGCTGGGAGACAGCGTGTGTAGTTGGCGGTGGCAGCAGCATCAGGCCGGAGAGTGGCACGGTGACATACCCTGAAGAGCAGACCGTAAAAAGAATTCCCGGCCTTTTGGTTAAGATCAACTGTTGTACATCTTCTCATCGGTATCGGGGCTAGTTATGCCAGGGAATGTAAGGCAGAGGAGGTGCAGTGCAGTCTACAGCTTTGCCTTGATATTCGCAAAATTGAAGTGTTCACACAGTGCGCTGAGAACTTCCATCTTGAGATCGAGAAGCTGAGCTTTCACATGTGGGAGCCCCTACCTCTCGCCTCCCCCATGCTTATCACTGAGTGTCCCTAGATCAGGAATCGTTTACTTTTAAAAATTCGAGTGTTCAAAACAAACAGGGTTTCCTGTATACTTGAGCTATCAGCAGTGGAATCTTTGTCTGCAGATGACAATAATGACCATAAAGCCCTTGCTTCCCCCAGCTCCCAAGTGTAATCGGCTACATCATCATCAACTACAGTTAGCTCTGTTTCCTGTATACTTGAGCTATGAATAATGGAATGGGACTACAGAACGTACAAAAAATTTACGACTGACATACTGCCGAGCAGAAGGTCCAAAAAATTTGAATCAATTTTGAGGCCACAGAGTGGCACCGTAACAGAAGCTGCAAGAGTCAGCAGTCAAACAAATTTCAAGGCCACAGAGTGGCACCGTAACAGCTAGCTGCAAGAGGCAGCAGTCAAATACATTTCAAGGCAACAGAGTTGGAGAGGCAGCAGGAGTGGTACTAATTTTAAAGAGACAGAATGGCTCAGTGACATACCCTGGGAGAGTCAGCAGCAGTCAAAAAAATGTAAATGCAACATACTGTAGAGTGGTAAAATTACATACTTTGGACGTAGCGGCAGCTGGGAGACAGCGTGAGTAGGCGGCAGCTGGGACGCAGCATGAGTAGGCCACAGAGAGGCACAATTACATAGTTTGGACGTAGTGGCAGCTGGGAGGTAGTGGCAGCTGGGAGACAGCATGAGTAGGCGGAGGACGAAGCAACATCAAGCCACAGAGTGGCACAATTACATAGTTTGGACGTAGCGGCAGCGGGGAGACAGCGTGTGGAGGCGGCAGCTGGGACGCAGCATGAGTAGGCCACAGAGAGGCACAATTACATACTTTGGACGTAGAGGCAGCTGGGAGACAGCGTGTGGAGGCGGCAGCTGGGACGCAGCATGAGTAGGCTACAGAGAGGCACAAGTACATAGTTTGGACGTAGCGGCAGCTGGGAGACAGTGTGAGTAGGCGGCGGACGCAGCAGCATCAGGCCACAGAGTGGCACAATTACATAGTTTAGACGCAGCGGAGGGCCGTATTTGGGTTTATGCTGCCCTAGAAACTCTCTGTGATGACCCCCCATAGTAGCCCCCTCACCCCCCATAGTAGCCTCCTCCACCCACAGTAGCATAGTAGTCTCTCCTCAGTAGCCCCACCCCCCTTAGTAGCCTACTCCTGGACTTATTACAGTGACCTATTCCTCCCCCCTAACCCCTGGATACTTAAAATGGTCCTCTGCCAAGCCATTAACCCCCGCCCAACTACCCCACATCCCCATAACCCAACTACCCTCAAGTCTGTACCCCCCCACCCCCCACCAACTAATACACCCCATCCAATCAAACCACCTATCTAATTACTACTCTTCTAACCTTAGACACCCCAGCATCAAATCACATTGTAAATTTACCTGACGTGACAGTGTGGCGCTCTGCTGTGTTCTCCAGTCCGGTCCTCTCTTCACTTCCTGGCGAGAGAACGGCGGCGGCATGACGCTGGACGTCATTGGAGCAAGCAACAGAAAGATGTGAGCCTGATCCAATGAAGAGGCAGCTACTGGAGAGGGAGGAGCGATCCAGTCCTCAGCGGGCGCCGGGCGGCAGACTGCAGCAGTAGAGGGAGCCGAGAGGGACAGCACGACGCCGATGACATATGATTGTATGCAACTATCTGTGCACAGTACCTCCTACCCAGGGGCGTAGCTAAAGGCTCATGGGCCCTGGTGCAACAGTTCAGCTTGCCCCCCCCCCACACGCCTGCCGCTGGTGCACCTAGCTTTTCTGATGCCCAAGGCAAATATTGAAACGCCCCCCGATGCAAAATTCTCAACCTAATCCCTTCCCTCCAGTCCTACTGTTAAAGGGGTTGTCCTCTTTTTACTACTAATGACCTATCCTCACGATAGGTCATCAATATCAGATCGGCTGGGGTCCTCCGGCACCCTGACGATCAGCTGTTTGAAGACAGAGCAGAGCTCATATGAGAGCTGCTTTCTCTGCTCTGTTCACTTGCTTGCCATAGAATTTGCAGTGAAGAGCAGTAAACAGAGCAGAGAAAGCAGCGCTCGTACAAAAAAAAAAAAAAAAAAGACAACCCCTTCAAAGACAGACTTGGAAAACATTTCATACAGCACTACAGAGCATACAGGGTCATAAAGCGCCACATATGTACCTCTTACATCCAGTGACTTCTCTTCTCTGATGACGTTTTCTTTCCTCTTCTTCTGTCAGACCAGACCGCCATGGTGACTTCTTTCGTCTCTGAAGAGTTCAACAAACAGACATCTTACTTTCCTACTTTTCCATCATCCTCTCACCTCTCTACATCTCACCCTGCCCGCCCCCCATACTATACTACAGAAACAGGCCCCCCTGAAAATACTGGCCACCACACAGAAAAACAGTACCCCCCTTACCTTTCAGATCAGATCCCCATATCAAACCCCAGATGAGACCCCCATCAGACCTCCAAACTCCCATATCTGACCCTCATTAGACCTCCAAAGCCCCATCAGACCCTCAATTAGACCCCCAGACTCCCTATCAGATCCTCATTACCAGACACTCAATCAGACCCCCATTAGACCTCCAGACCCCCTATCAGACCCTCATTAGGCCTCCAGACCCCCAAATCAGACCTCCAGACCCTCATCAGACCCCTCTAGACCCCCAGTCAGACCATTCAGGCCCCTAATCAGACCTCCTTCAGACCCCTAATTAGATCCCCCATCATACCCCCCTTCTGGCCCCCATATCATACTCTTGTGCCCCCATATAGAACTGTCCTTCTGGGGCCCATGTCAGAACCCCCCCCCCCCCCCTTCTGGCCCCATGTCAGAACCCCTTTTTCTGGCCCCCATTTTAGACCCCCTTTCTGGTCCCCATTTCTGTCCCACCATTCTGTCCCACCATTTCAGATCCCCCCCATTCTGTCCCACCATTTCAGACCCCCCCCCATTCTGTCCCACCATTTCAGACCCCCCATTCTGTCCCACCATTTCAGATCCCCCCCATTCTGTCCCCCACCATTCAGACCCCCCATTCTGTCCCACCATTTCAGATCCCCTCCCATTCTGTCCCACCATTTCAAGATCCCCCCCATTGTATCCCACCATTTCAGATCCCCCCATTCTGTTCCACCATTTCAGACCCCCCCATTGTGTCCACCATTTCAGATCCCCCCCATTCTGTCCCACCATTTCAGATCCCCCCATTCTGTCTCCATCTTTTCAGATCCCCCCATTCTGTCCCCACCTTTTCAGATCCCCCCCATTCTGTCCCCACCTTTTCAGATCCCCCACGTCTGTCCCCACCTTTTCAGATCCCTTTTTGGCCCCCACTTCAGACCTCAGATCAGACAAGAAAAAAAAAAACTAAACTTACCTCGGGTCCTGGCTGTGTCCCCGCTCTCTCCTCTTCCAGGGGCCCACGCTGGACACAGCAGCGCCGGCCTCAGGAAGAGCAAGCAGGAGGAGGGGTAAGTACTGTACAGTGCTACCAGTGCTTCACTCCCCCCCCCTCCTGCAGGCTAGTGAGCGCTTCCATTATGGAAGCGCTCGCTAGTATTCCCTTTATAAGATGCACTGCATGCACTATATGATTAGGTGATAGATCTTGCTGGTGACATTATTTTGCACCAGATTTAATGCACAGATGTACCAGTAATTAATTATATGTTACTATATTACCCAGTATATTTGGGGGTGATCTGGTTGGTCCAGGGGAGTCGCATAGTCCTTTGTGGACTCTTCATTTCTATCTCCTTTTAATGTAATTTTTGTATGATTATTTCAATAAAGACTATATTCATGAGCCAGTTGGACTTGTTGTGGTTCTCTATAGGTTGTTATTGTTTTTCTAGTCTTGTGCTCAATTAAGACTGGCTATAGATATATGCAGAATTTTCTTCATATGTTAATTTTTAGAGATGAGCGAGTAGTGTTCGATCGAGCCGGTATTCGATCGAATACTACGCTATTCGGCATACTCGATTTCAATCGAGTATAACGGCGATGGCGCACTTAGAATTCGTTTCCCCTCCCACCTTCCCTGGCGCTCTTTTTCCACCAATCAACATGCAGGGGGGGTATGACAGGCACGCTGAGCACGCTGGCAGCGCGAAAACAGCGTCTACATGGATTGGCTGGAAAAACCATGTGACCTCGAATATTAAAAACTCAGCTCTTCCTGCTCGTACGCATATGCTGCGTGAACTTAGTCAGGGACAGAGGCTGGAGAAGGGACAGACAGGTTTTAGCAGTTGGACAGGCAGGAGCGTGATTAAAAGCCCTTATCAGGGCTACTATAGTGCAGCTACAGTGATAGCTTTACTACAAGATACACTTTACAGAGAACGGGCTGCCGTATTCAGGGATAGCTGCTGGAGTAGGGACAGAGAGAGGCATTAGTGGTGTATTAGGTGCTCTGCTACATACCAAACTATATTTGGCACTTACTGTTCAGCGTTCTTTTTGGCTGAAAAACCCTGTTATATAACTATGTGTATATGCACCATCTGATCTGGCAGTATACGGCTGTGAATTTTATTTTATTTTTTTAAATACAGTTTATTTGGCTCTAGTGTTCTGGGTTCTGTGTGCCTGCAATACCCTTTTTGTATTCCAGGTGTAAATACCCACCGTCTGTACAGTTAGTACACGGCTGTGTACCTTGAAATATACAATATCTAGGCCTTTTAATTGGCCACTGTACTGTGGCGTTCTCTTGCTAAATTATTTCACATACCTGGTGCTAAATCCCGGCACCGTCTGTTCAGTTACTAACACGGCTGGTGTACCTTGAAATATACAATATCTAGGCCTTTTAAATAGGCCACTGTACTGTGGCGTTCTCTTGCTAAATTATTTCACATCGCTGGTTGTAATACCCCACCTGTCTGTTCAGTTTACTACACCGGCTGTGTACCTTGAAATATAAATATCTAGGCCATTTAATTGGGGCACTGTACTGTGCGTTCCTATTGCTAAATTATTTCACATAACCTGGTGTAAAATACCCACCGTCTGTTCAGGTTACTACAACGCTGTGTACCTTGAAAATATACATATTCTAGGCCTTTTATAGCCACTGGTACTGTGGCGTTCTCTTGCTAAATTATTTCGACACTACCTGGTGTAAATTACCCACCCGTCTGTTCAGTTACTACACGGCTGTGTACCTTGAAAATATACAGATATCTAGAGCCATTTAATTGGCCCACTGTACTGTGCGTTCTGTTGCTAAATTATTTCACCATTACCTGGTGTAAATACCCACTATCGTCTGTTCAGGTTACTAAACACGGCTGTGTACTTGAAATATACAATATCTAGGGCCTTTAATTGGCCACTGTACTGTGCGTTCTCTTGCTAAATTATTTCACATACCTGGTGTAAATACCCACGCGTCTGTTCAGTTAGTACACGGCTGTGTACCTTGAAATATACAATATCTAGGCCATTTAATTGGCCACTGTACTGTGGCGTTCTGTTGCTAAATTATTTCACATACCTGGTGTAAATACCACCGTCTGTTCAGTTACTACACGGCTGTGTACCTTGAAATATACAATATCTAGGCTTTTAATTGGGCACTGTACTGTGCGTTCTCTTGCTAAATTATTTCAACATACCTGGTGGTAAATACCCACCGTCTGTTCAGTTAGTACACGGCTGTGTACCTTGAAATATACAATAATCTAGGCCATTTAATTGGCCACTGTACTGTGCGTCTCTTGCTAAATTATTTCACATACCTGGTGTAAATACCCACCGTCTGTTCAGTTACTACACGGCTGTGTACCTTGAAATATACAATATCTAGGCCTTTTAATTGGCCACTGTACTGTGCGTTCTCTTGTCTAAATTATTCTCAGCATACCTGGTGATAAATACCCACCGTCTGTACAGTTAGTACACGGCGTGTACCTTGAAATATACAATATCTAGGCATTTTGGCCTGTACTGTGCGTTCTCTTGCAAATATTTCACATACCTGGTGTAAACCACCGTCTGTTCAGTTACTACACGCTGTGTACTTGAAATATAAATATCTAGGCCTTTTAATTGCCACTGTACTTGGTTCTCTTGCTAAATTATTCACATACCTGGTGTAAATACCCACCGTCTGTCAGTTACACACGCAGTGTACTTGAAATATACAATATCTAGGCTTTTAATTGCCACTGTATGTGCGTTCTCTTGCTAAATTATTTCACATACCTGGTGTAAATACCCCCGCTTTTTATACACGGCTGTGTTACCTTGAAATATACAATATTAGGCATTAATGGCACTGTACTGTGCGTTCTCTTGCTAATTATTTCACATACCTGGTGTAAATACCCACCGTCTGTTCAG
>ONZH01024535.1:0-22490 GCA_900303285.1 Rhinella marina | reverse complement strand
ATGTGTATACAGTGAGAGGCAGGGGAGACATGATATGTGTCACTCCTGCACTCAGTATTATATGGTGGTGTACTGGACATGCAGTATGTTATACAGTGAGAGCAGGGGAGACATGATGTGGTGTCCTCCTGCACTCAATATTATATGGTGGTGTGGACTCTAGTAATATGTATACAGTGAGAGTCAGGGGAGACATGATGTGTGTCACTCTGCTCCAGCATTATATGGTGGTGACCATTTAGTTGTGTCACCCTTCAGTATTATATGGTGGTGACTGGACATCCGTAATGTGTATACAGTGAGAGGCAGAGGAGACATGATCTGTGTCACTCCTGAACCTCAGTATTATATGATGATAACTGAACATCCAGCAATGTGTATACAGTGAGAGTCAGGGGAGACATGATCTGTGTCACTCCTGCACCTCAGTATTATATGGTGGTGACTGGACATCTAGTAATGTGTATACAGTGAGAGGCAGAGGAGACATGACCCGTGTCACTCCTGCTCCTCAGTATTATATGGTGGTGACTGGAAATCCAGTAATTTGTATACAATGAGAGTCAGGGGAGACATGACCTCTGTCATTCCTGCACCTCAGTATTATATGCTGGTGACTAGAAATCCAGTAATGTGTATACAGTGAGAGTCAGGGGAGACATGACCTCTGTCACTCCTGCACCTCAGTATTATATGCTGGTGACTAGAAATCCAGTAATGTGTATACAGTGAGAGGCTGAGGAGACATGATCTGTGTCACTCCTGCACCTGAGCATTATATGGTGGTGACTGGACATCCAGTAATGTGTATACAGTGAGAGGTAGAGGAGACATGATCTATGTCACTCCTGCTCCTCAGTATTATATGGTGGTGACTGGACATCCAGTAATGTGTATACAGTGAGAGTCAGGGGAGACATGATCTGTGTCACTCCTGCACCTCAGTATTATATGGTGGTGACTGGACATCCAGTAATGTGTATACAGTGAGAGTCAGGAGAGACATGATCTGTGTCACTCCTGCACCTCAGTATTATATGGTGGTTACTGGACATCCAGTAATGTGTATACAGTGAGAGGCAGGGGAGACATGACCTCTGTCACTCCTGCACCTCAGTATTATATGGTGGTGACTGGACATCTAGCAATGTGTATACAGTGAGAGGCAGGGGAGACATGATGTGTGTCACTCCTGCTCCTCAGTATTATATGGTGGTGACTGGACATCCAGTAATGTGTATACAGTGAGAGGCAGAGGAGACATGAACTGTGTCACTCCTGCACCTCAGTATTATATGGTGGTGACTGGAAATCCAGTAATGTGTATACAGTGAGAGGCAGGGGAGACATGATGTGTGTCACTCCTGCTCCTCAGTATTATATGGTGGTGACTGGACATCTAGTAATGTGTATACAGTGAGAGTAAGGGGAGACATGATCTGTGTCACTCCTGCACCTCAGTATTATATGGTGGTGACTGGACATCCAGTAATGTGTATACAGTGAGAGTCAGGGGAGACATGATGTGTGTCACTCCTGCACCTCAGTATTATATGGTGGTGACTGGACATCCAGTAATGTGTATACAGTGAGAGTCAAAGGAGACATGATGTGTGTCACTCCTGCACCTCAGTTCTATATGGTGGTGACTGGAAATCCAGCAATGTGTATACAGTGAGAGTCAGGGGAGACATGATGTGTGTCACTCCTGCACCTCAGTATTATATGGTGGTGACTGGACATCCAGTAATGTGTATACAGTGAGAGTCAGGGGAGACATGATGAGTGTCACTCCTGCACCTCAGTATTATATGGTGGTGACTGGACATCCAGTAATGTGTATACAGTGAGAGGCAGGGGAGACATGATGTGTGTCACTCCTGCACCTCAGTATTATATGGTGGTGACTGGACATCTAGTAATGTGTATACAGTGAGAGGCAGAGGAGACATGATGTGTGTCACTCCTGCACCTCAGTATTATATGGTGGTGACTGGACATCTAGTAATGTGTATACAGTGAGAGTCAGGGGAGACATGATGTGTGTCACTCCTGCACCTCAGTATTATATGGTGGTGACTGGACATCCAGTAATGTGTATACAGTGAGAGTCAGGGGAGACATGATCTGTGTCACTCCTGCACCTCAGCATTATATGGTGGTGACTGGACATCCAGTAATGTGTATACAGTGAGAGGCAGGGGAGACATGATCTGTGTCACTCCTGCACCTCAGTATTACATGGTGGTGACTGGACATCCAGTAATGTTTATACAGTGAGAGTCAGGGGAGACATGATCTGTGTCACTCCTGCACCTCAGTATTATATGGTGGTGACTGGACATCCAGTAATGTGTATACAGTGAGAGGCAGGG
The DNA here is from genome assembly GCA_900303285.1 of Rhinella marina. Lineage (NCBI taxonomy): Eukaryota > Metazoa > Chordata > Amphibia > Anura > Bufonidae > Rhinella > Rhinella marina. Next base: position 20,115 of record ONZH01024535.1, on the reverse strand, counting down.
GAGACATGATGTGTGTCACTCCTGCTCCTCAGTATTATATGGTGGTGACTGGACATCCAGTAATGTGTATACAGTGAGAGGCAGAGGAGACATGACCTGTGTCACTCCTGCACCTCAGTATTATATGGTGGTGACTGGACATCCAGTAATGTGTATACAGTGAGAGTCAGGGGAGACATGATGTGTGTCACTCCTGCACCTCAGTATTATATGGTGGTGACTGGACATCCAATAATGTGTATACAGTGAGAGTCAGGGGAGATATGATCTGTGTCACTCCTGCACCTCAGAATTATATGGTGGTGACTGGACATCCAGTAATGTGTATACAGTGAGAGGCAGGGGAGACATGATGTGTGTCACTCCTGCTCCTCAGTATTATATGGTGGTGACTGGACATCCAGTAATGTGTATACAGTGAGAGTCAGGGGAGACATGATGTGTGTCACTCCTGCACCTCAGAATTATATGGTAGTGACTGGACATCCAGTAATGTGTATACAGTGAGAGGCAGGGGAGACATGATGAGTGTCACTCCTGCTCCTCAGTATTATATGGTGGTGACTGGACATCTAGTAATGTGTATACAGTGAGAGTCAGGGGAGACATGATCTGTGTCACTCCTGCACCTCAGTATTACATGGTGGTGACTGGACATCCAGTAATGTTTATACAGTGAGAGTTAAGGGAGACATGATCTGTGTCACTCCTGCACCTCAGTATTAATATGGTGGTGACTGGACATCCAGTAATGTGTATACAGTGAGAGGCAGAGGAGACATGATGTGTGTCACTCCTGCTCCTCAGTATTATATGGTGGTGACTGGACATCCAGTAATGTGTATACAGTGAGAGTCAGGGAGACATGATGTGTGTCACTCCTGCTCCTCAGTATTATATGGTGGTGACTGGACATCCAGTAATGTGTATACAGTGAGAGTCAGGGGAGACATGATGTGTGTCACTCCTGCACCTCAGTATTATATGGTGGTGACTGGACATCCAGTAATGTGTATACAGTGAGAGTCAGGGGAGACATGATCTGTGTCACTCCTGCACCTCAGAATTATATGGTAGTGACTGGACATCCAGTAATGTGTATACAGTGAGAGGCAGGGGAGACATGATCTGTGTCACTCCTGCACCTCAGCATTATATGGTGGTGACTGGACATCCAGTAATGTGTATACAGTGAGAGGCAGGGGAGACATGATGTGTGTCACTCCTGCACCTCAGTATTATATGGTGGTGACTGGACATCCAGTAATGTGTATACAGTGAGAGTCAGGGGAGACATGATTTGTGTCACTCCTGCACCTCAGAATTATATGGTGGTGACTGGACATCCAGTAATGTATATACAGTGAGAGTCAGGGGAGACATGATGTGTGTCACTCCTGCACCTCAGTATTATATGGTGGTGATTGGACATCTAGTAATGTGTATACAGTGAGAGGCAGGGGAGACATGATGTGTGTCACTCCTGCACCTCAGTATTATATGGTGGTGACTGGACATCCAGTAATGTGTATACAGTGAGAGGCAAAGGAGACATGACCTGTGTCACTCCTGCACCTCAGTATTATATGGTGGTGACTGGACATCTAGTAATGTGTATACAGTGACAGGCAGGGGAGACATGATGTGTGTCACTCCTGCACCTCAGCATTATATGGTGGTGACTGGACATCCAGTAATGTGTATACAGTGAGAGGCAGGGGAGACATGATCTGTGTCACTCCTGCACCTCAGTATTATATGGTGGTGACTGGACAACTGGACATCCAGTAATGTATATACAGTGAGAGTCAGGGGAGACATGATGTGTGTCACTCCTGCACCTCAGTATTATATGGTGGTGACTGGACATCCAGTAATGTGTATACAGTGAGAGGCAGGGGAGACATGATCTGTGTCACTCCTGCACCTCAGTATTATATGGTGGTGACTGGACAACTGGACATCCAGTAATGTATATACAGTGAGAGTCAGGGGAGACATGATGTGTGTCACTCCTGCACCTCAGCATTATATGGTGGTGACTGGATATCCAGTAATGTGTATACAGTGAGAGTCAGGGGAGACATGATGTGTGTCGCTCCTGCACCTCAGTATTATATGGTGGTGACTGGACATCCAGTAATGTGTATACAGTGAGAGGCAGGGGAGACATGATGTGTGTCACTCCTGCTCCTCAGTATTATATGGTGGTGACTGGACATCCAGTAATGTGTATACAGTGAGAGTCAGGGAGACATGACCTGGGTCACTCCTGTACCTCAGTACTATATGGTGGTGACTGGACATCTAGTAATGTGTATACAGTGAGAGTCAGGGGAGACATGATCTGTGTCATTCCTGCACCTCAGCATTATATGGTGGTGACTGGACATCTAGTAATGTGTATACAGTGAGAGTCAGGGGAGATATGATCTGTGTCACTCCTGCACCTCAGAATTATATGGTAGTGACTGGACATCCAGTAATGTGTATACAGTGAGAGGCAGGGGAGACATGATGTGTGTCACTCCTGCTCCTCAGTATTATATGGTGGTGACTGGACATCCAGTAATGTGTATACAGTGAGAGTCAGGGGAGACATGATGTGTGTCACTCCTGCACCTCAGAATTATATGGTAGTGACTGGACATCCAGTAATGTGTATACAGTGAGAGGCAGGGGAGACATGATGTGTGTCACTCCTGCTCCTCAGTATTATATGGTGGTGACTGGACATCTAGTAATGTGTATACAGTGAGAGTCAGGGGAGACATGATCTGTGTCACTCCTGCACCTCAGTATTACATGGTGGTGACTGGACATCCAGTAATGTTTATACAGTGAGAGTTAAGGGAGACATGATCTGTGTCACTCCTGCACCTCAGTATTATATGGTGGTGACTGGACATCCAGTAATGTGTATACAGTGAGAGGCAGAGGAGACATGATGTGTGTCACTCCTGCTCCTCAGTATTATATGGTGGTGACTGGACATCCAGTAATGTGTATACAGTGAGAGTCAGGGGAGACATGATGTGTGTCACTCCTGCTCCTCAGTATTATATGGTGGTGACTGGACATCCAGTAATGTGTATACAGTGAGAGTCAGGGGAGACATGATGTGTGTCACTCCTGCACCTCAGTATTATATGGTGGTGACTGGACATCCAGTAATGTGTATACAGTGAGAGTCAGGGGAGACATGATCTGTGTCACTCCTGCACCTCAGAATTATATGGTAGTGACTGGACATCCAGTAATGTGTATACAGTGAGAGGCAGGGGAGACATGATCTGTGTCACTCCTGCACCTCAGCATTATATGGTGGTGACTGGACATCCAGTAATGTGTATACAGTGAGAGGCAGGGGAGACATGATGTGTGTCACTCCTGCACCTCAGTATTATATGGTGGTGACTGGACATCCAGTAATGTGTATACAGTGAGAGTCAGGGGAGACATGATTTGTGTCACTCCTGCACCTCAGAATTATATGGTGGTGACTGGACATCCAGTAATGTTATACAGTGAGAGTCAGGGGAGACATGATGTGTGTCACTCCTGCACCTCAGTATTATATGGTGGTGATTGGACATCTAGTAATGTGTATACAGTGAGAGGCAAAGGAGACATGACCTGTGTCACTCCTGCACCTCAGTATTATATGGTGGTGACTGGACATCTAGTAATGTGTATACAGTGAGAGGCAGGGGAGACATGATGTGTGTCACTCCTGCACCTCAGCATTATATGGTGGTGACTGGACGTGTATACAGTGAGAGGCAGGGGAGACATGATCTGTGTCACTCCTGCACCTCAGTATTATATGGTGGTGACTGGACAACTGGACATCCAGTAATGTATATACAGTGAGAGTCAGGGGAGACATGATGTGTGTCACTCCTGCACCTCAGCATTATATGGTGGTGACTGGACATCCAGTAATGTGTATACAGTGAGAGTCAGGGGAGACATGACCTGGGTCACTCCTGTACCTCAGTACTATATGGTGGTGACTGGACATCTAGTAATGTGTATACAGTGAGAGTCAGGGGAGACATGATGTGTGTCACTCCTGCACCTCAGTATTATATGGTGGTGACTGGACATCCAGTAATGTGTATACAGTGAGAGTCAGGGGAGACATGACCTGGGTCACTCCTGTACCTCAGTACTATATGGTGGTGACTGGACATCTAGTAATGTGTATACAGTGAGAGTCAGGGGAGAAAGATCTGTGTCATTCCTGCACCTCTGCATTATATGGTGGTGACTGGACATCTAGTAATGTGTATACAGTGAGAGTCAGGGGAGACATGATGGTGTGTCACTCCTGCACCTCAGTATTATATGGTGGTGACTGGACATCTAGTAATGTGTATACAGTGAGAGGCAGGGGAGACATGATGTGTGTCACTCCTGTACCTCAGTATTATATGGTGGTGACTGGACATCCAGTAATGTGTATTCAGTGAGAGGCATGGGAGACATGATGTGTGTCACTCCTGCACCTCAGTATTATATGGTGGTGACTGGACATCCAGTAATGTGTATACAGTGAGAGGCAGGGGAGACATGATGTGTGTCACTCCTGCACCTCAGTATTATATGGTGGTGACTGGACATCTAGTAATGTGTATACAGTGAGAGGCAGAGGAGACATGACCTGTGTCACTCCTGCACCTCAGTATTATATGGTGGTGACTGGACATCCAGTAATGTGTATACAGTGAGAGGCAGGGGAGACATGATGTGTGTCACTCCTGCACCTCAGTATTATATGGTGGTGACTGGACATCCAGTAATGTGTATACAGTGAGAGGCAGGGGAGACATGATGTGTGTCACTCCTGCACCTCAGTATTATATGGTGGTGACTGGACATCCAGTAATGTGTATACAGTGAGAGGCAGGGGAGACATGAACTGTGTCACTCCTGCACCTCAGTATTATATGGTGGTGACTGGACATCCAGTAATGTGTATACAGTGAGAGGCAGGGGAGACATGATGTGTGGACTCCAGTTATGTGGAGACATGATGTGTGTTCTGCAGATGTGTATGTCTCTGTGTCACTCCTGTATACAGTGTTTCTCTTTGATTGCTTTCTTTACACATGAATCTTCTCACTGTCATGTTTTCCAGGCCTTCAGATGGCGGCTCTGTTGATGAACGTCTCCCGTGCAAAGGAAAACTGTCGATCTCAGGTAGGTAGTTAGTGCTCTGAGGGTTTGAGAAAAATAAATGCATGTAACGTGTGTCTGGAGTTATTCAGATTTGTGGGGGAGATGAGCAGGGTATGTACCTGGAGTTTATACATTGGAGAATATGTATCTGGAGTATTATATATTGGAGGGTATGTATCTGGGGTATTATATTTGGGGGGTATGTACCTGGGTTATTATACATTGGAGAATATGTATCTGGAGTATTATATATTGGAGGGTATGTATATGGGATAATGTATATTGGAGAATATGTACCTAGGGTATTATATATGAGGGGTATGTATCTGGTGTATTATATATGAGGGGTATGTATCTGGTGTATTATATATGAGGGGTATGTATCTGGTGTATTATATATTAGAGGCTATTCATCTGGAGTATTATACATTGGAGGGTATGTATCTGGGTTATTATAAACGAGGGGTTTGTATCTGAAGTATTAAACTGTATATAGAAGGTATGTGTCTGGTATAATATATATGAGCAGGGTATGAATGTGGAGTATTATAAATGAGGGGGAATATATCTGGGGTAAGATATGTTAGCTGGGATTGTACTTGGTGTATTATATATTGGAGGGTATGTATCTGCGAAATTATATTAGGAGGTATGCATCTAGAGTATTATATATGGGGGTTATATATCTTGGGTATTATATATAAGGGGTATGTACCTAAGGTATTATATTTTGGAGGGTATGTACCGGGGTAATATATATTTGTGGGTATGTACCTGGGTTCTTATATATGGAGTGTATGTACCTGGGATATTATATATGGGTGTAGGTACCTGAGGTATTATGTATAGAGGGCATGGATCTAGGGTATTATATATTTGAGGATATTTACCTGGGGTATTATATATGGGGGGTAGGTACCTGGGGTATTATATATTGGAGGTTGGTACCTGGGGTATTATATATAGGGGTATGTATCTGAGGTATGATATATTGGAGGGTTTTTCCTGGGTATTTATATATGGGGGGTATGTATGTAGAGTATTGTATAATGGGGGTAGGTACCCCTGGGTATGATATCACGTTGTAGGTAATGACGTATGTATGGGGGTATGTATTGGGGTATTATATATGGGGGTTGTATCTGGGTATTATATATTGAAGGTTGGTACGTGGCGTATTGTATCTGGGGGTAGGTACATAGATATTATATATTGGAGGTTATTACCTGGGGTATTATATCTGGGGGTAGGTACCTGGGATATTATATATTGGAGGTTTGCACGTGGTGGTGTATATCTGGGGTAGGTACCTGGGGTATTATATATAGGAGGTTGGTAACATGGGTATTAGATCTGGGGGTAGGTACCTGGGGTATTATATATAGGAGGTTGGTACATGGGGTATTATATCTGGGGGTAGGTACCTGGGGTATTATATATTGGAGGTTGGTACATGGGGTATTATATCTGGGGGTAGGTACTGGGTATTATATATTGGAGGTTGGTACATGGGGTATTAATATCTGGGGGTAGGTACCTGGGGTGTTATATATAGGAGGTTGGTAACATGGGGTATTATATCTGGGGGTAGGTACCTGGGATATTATATATTGGAGGTTGGTACATGGGGTTTAATCTGGGGGTAGGTATCTGGGGTAGGTACCCTGGGTATTATAGATATTTGGAGGTTGGTACGTGGGGTATTATATCTGGGGGTAGGTACCCTGGGGTATTATATATAGGAGGTTGGTACACTGGGGTATTAGATCTGGGGGTAGGTACCTGGGGTATTATATATAGGAGGTTGGTACATGGGGTATTAGATCTGGGGGTAAGTACCTGGGGTATTATATATAGGAGGTTGTACATGGGGTATTAGATCTTGGGGTAGGTACCTGGGTATTATATATAGGAGGTTGGTACATGGGGTAATTAGATCCTGGGGGTAGGTACCTGGGGTATTATATATAGGAGGTTGGTACATGTGGTATTAGATCTTGGGGTAGGTAACTGGGGTATTATATATTGGAGGTTGGTACATGGGGTATTAGATCTGGGGGTAGGTACCTGGGGTATTATATATAGGAGGTTGGTATGTGGGGTATTATATCTGGGGGTAGGTACCTGGGGTATTAAATACTGTCCTCTTCTTTCCCTCAGATCTGCGGATCCCCCTGATGTGGAAAGACAGTGAATATTTTAAGAATAAGGGGGGTGAGTCTACGGTTCTTGTTATAATGGGTGTAGCCCAAAACACCCAGTGCCCCGCCCATTTTCTCCTGAGCTCATGTCTTGACCATTACATGTACAAGAGCATGCTCACTACATACACACAGAGAACACGCTCAATACATGTACAGGAGCATGCCCACTACATACACACAGAGAACACGCTCAATACATGTACAGGAGCATGCTCACTACATACACACAGAGAACACACTCATTACATGTAATGGAGCATGCTCACTACATACGCACAGAGAAACACTCAATACATGTACAGGAGCATGCCCACTACATACACACAGAGAACACGCTCAATACATGTACAGGAGCATGCCTCACTACATACACACAGAGAACACACTCATTACATGTAATGGAGCATGCTCACTACATACGCACAGAGAACACACTCAATACATGTACAGGAGCATGCTCACTACATACACACAGAGAACACGCTCATTACATGTACAAGAGCATGCTCACTACATACACACAGAGAACACGCTCATTACATGTACAGGAGCATGCTCACTACATACACACAGAGAACACGCTCATTACATGTACAGGAGCATGCTCACTACATACACACAGAGAACACGCTCAATACATGTACAGGAGCATACTCACTACATACACACAGAGAACACACTCATTACATGTACAAGAGCATGCTCACTACATACACACAGAGAACACGCTCATTACATGTACAGGAGCATGCTCACTACATACACACAGAGAACATGCTTATTACATGTACAGGAGCATGCTCACTACATACACACAGAGAAACACGCTTATTACATGTACAGGAGCATGCTCACTACATACACACAGCAAACACTCATTACATGTACAGGAGCATGCTCACTACATACACACAGAGAACACTCATTACATATAGAGGAGCATGCTCACTACATACACACAGAGAACATCATTACATGTACAGAGCATGTCACTACATACACACAGAGAACACTCATTACATGTACAAGGAAGCATGCTCACTACATACACACAGAGAACACTCTCATTACATGTACAGGAGCATACTGCACTACATATACACAGAGAACACTCTCATTACATGTACAGGAGCATGCTCACTACATACACACAGAGAACACTCATTACATGTACAGGAGCATACTCACTACATACACAGAGAGAACACCCTCATTACATGTACAGGAGCATACTCACTACATACACACAGAGAACACGCTCATTACAAGTACAAGAGCATACTCACTACATACACACAGAGAACACCCTCATTACATGTACAGGAGCATGCCCACTACATACACACAGAGAACATACTCATTACATGTACAGGAGCATGCTCACTACATACACACAGAGAACATACTCATCACATGTATTAGAGCATGCTCACTACATACACCCAGAGATCACGCTCATTACATGTACAGGAGCATGCTCACTACATACACCCAGAGATCACGCTCATTACATGTACAGGAGCATGCTCACTACATACACACAGAGAACACGCTTATTACATGTACTGGAGCATGCTCACTACATACACACAGAGAACACGCTCATTACATGTACAAGAGCATGCTCACTACATACACACAGAGAACACGCTCATTACAAGTACAAGAGCATGCCCACTACATACACACAGAGATCACGCTCATTACATGTACAGGAGCATGCTCACTACATACACACAGAGAACACGCTTATTACATGTACTGGAGCATGCTCACTACATACACACAGAGAACACGCTCATTACATGTACAAGAGCATGCTCACTACATACACACAGAGAACACGCTCATTACAAGTACAAGAGCATGCCCACTACATACACACAGAGAACACTCTCATTACATGTACAGGAGCATGCTCACTACATAAACACAGAGAACACGCGCAGTACATGTACAGGAGCATGCCCACTACATACACACAGAGAACACACTCATTACATGTACAGGAGCATGCTCACTACATAAACACAGAGAACACGCGCAGTACATGTACAGGAGCATGCCCACTACATACACACAGAGAACACGCTCATTACAAGTACAAGAGCATGCCCACTACATACACACAGAGAACACTCTCATTACATGTACAAAAGCATGCTCACTACATACACACAGAGAACACGCGCATTACATGTACAGGAGCATGCCCACTACATACACACAGAGAACACACTCATTACATGTACAGGAGCATGCTCACTACATACACACAGACAACACGCGCATTACATGTACAGAAGCATGCCCACTACATACACACAGAGAACACGCTCATTACAAGTACAAGAGCATGCCCACTACATACACACAGAGAACACGCTCATTACATGTACAAAAGCATGCTCACTACATACACACAGAGAACACGTGCATTACATGTACTGGAGCATGCCCACTACATACACACAGAGAACACGCTCATTACATGTACAAAAGCATGCTCACTACATACACACAGACAACACGTGCATTACATGTACAAGAGCATGCCCACTACATACACACAGAGAACACGCTCATTACATGTACAAAAGCATGCTCACTACATACACACAGAGAACACGCTCATTACATGTACAAAAGCATGCCCACTACATACACCCAGATAACTCACTCATTACATGTACAGGAGCATGCTCACTATATACACACAGAGAACTCACTCATCACATGTACAGGAGCATGCTCACCACATACACACAGAGAACACGCTCATTACATGTACAGGAGCATGCCCACTACATACACACAGAGAACACGCTAATCACATGTACAGGAGCATGCCCACTACATACACACAGAGAACACGCTCATTACATGTACAGGAGCATGCTCACTACATACACACAGAGAACACGCTAATCACATGTACAGGAGCATGCTCACTACATACACACAGAGAACACGCTCATTACATGTACAGGAGCATGCCCACTACATACACACAGCGAACACGCTAATCACATGTACAGGAGCATGCCCACTACATACACACAGAGAACACGCTAATCACATGTACAGGAGCATGCTCACTACATACCCACAGAGAACACGCTCATTACATGTACACGAGCATGCTCACTACTTACACACAGCGAACACGCTAATCACATGTACAGGAGCATGCTCACTACATACACACAGAGAACACGCTCATTACATGTACAGGAGCATGCCCACTACATACACACAGAGAACACACTCATTACATGTAGAGGAGTGTGCTCACTACATACACACAGAGAACACGCTAATCACATGTACAGGAGCACGCTCACTACATACACACAGAGAACACGCTAATTACATGTACAGGAGCACGCTCACTACATACACACATAGAACACACTCATTACATGTACAGGAGCATGCTCACTACATATACATAGAGAAAACGCTCATTACATGTACAGGAGCATGCTCACTACATACACTCAGAGAACACTCTCATTACATGTACAGGAACATGCCCACTATATACACCCAGAGAACACACTCATTACATGTACAGGAGCATGCCCACTACATACACGCAGAGAACACGCTCACTACATGTACAGGAGCATGCCCACTACATACACCCAGAGAACACGCTTATTACATGTACAGGAGCATGCCCACTACATACACGCAGAGAACACGCTCATTACATGTACAGGAGTACGCTCACTACATACACTCAGAGAACACACTCATCACATGTACAGGAGCATGCCCACTACATACACATAGAAAACACACTCATTACATGTACAGGAGCACGCTCACTACATACACACAGAGAACACACTCATCACATGTACAGGAGCATGCCCACTACATACACATAGAAAACACGCTCATTACATGTACAGGAGCATGCTCACTACATACACACAGAGAACACGCTCATTACAAGTACAAGAGCATGCTCACTACATGTAAAGATGGGCACACAGCACTAGATAGGAGACAACCCTCACCCTGGCTCTATATTATGACCCTAGTGGCCATGTACAATCCAGTCCTCTTGAAACCATCGCACCCCTGAGCACCGTCCACCACTGATGATGCAGAATGTTTGTGACCCTCTAAGATAATCACGTGTGTCCTCTTAGATGGAGACTTTTCATAGACATGGGATAGTTGACTGGACCAAGGTCAACCTTGAGGAGGTCTCCGGAGAGTGGTGCTCACGTCCTCCGCCCTGGTTATCAGTGGTGACATGTTTGTACTTGGATTGTATGACATGGGACGATAAACGCCTATGTCATATCATACAGGCTGGACCTTACCAGATGATGGATGCCTTCCGCATATCTGGATTCATCATGGGTAAATGTAACGTTCTTCACCCAGTGACTGATAATCTACCTGGACCTGGTCAGACTGAGAGAGTCACTACTGGAGAAGCAGAACGGCACAGTGTCAGTCAGCAGCTTGTAAGGGCCCTTGTAGAGTCGTAGGATCTGGCCTACTATTTCTTCTGAAGGTTCCTTAGTTGCTCAGCGGTGCCCCTTGCGCTTGCCATGCTTTGGCCCATCTTGTCTCTCTTGATTCCAGTCATATTGATCTTCAGTTGGGTTCCTAGACATTAGGGACATCTTGAGCCTGGTTGGCGTTCATCTAAGAGACTGCAGATACATCAGGAGGGCCACCTACGTAGCTCCTAGAGATGACCTTTTGTATTGCAGAGCTCCACCGATGTGCTGTGTTTTGCGCTCTGCAAATCCGAGGAGAGGTTTACGACACGGAGATGGTCTTTGTAGATCGCACCACCACAGATATCTGCTTTGAGAATGCCATAGTCTTGTAAGTGTCTTCTCTCCTGTTATTCTGGTTCATATCTTCAATGGTCCCTTCTTCTCAGTAGTTACCTGTTGTGTCCTCTCCAGCTCTGACGTGGACCCTGGCTTCGAGCTCAGCCTTCAGCTCTACAGTTGTGCGGTTGATGAAGATTTTTCACTCTCTGGGACACCACGAAGATTATCTACCAGACTCAGCAGTTCATTGGGGAGATCCTCTGGGCGCAGGTTACGAGCTGCCATGGATGGGACCTGCAGCAACGGGGGAGGAGGTCCCATCCTGCTACCACCTCCCAGTGTCCCGTGAGTGCTCCTGGGGGCATCATCTGTGATGTGTCCAGGGTTTATAAGAATATAATGACTTGTACATAATAATCTGCTCTGTATTTGGAATTTATCGTGCATTTCTTATGCTTCAGGGGCCCCAAAATTTCAACTGTTAGCCCATACCAAGCTGACCTTGGCCCATGTGCAGGATGGCTTCAGGACTCATGACCTCACCATCAGCAGCTCTGGTAAGGAAACTGTGGGATTTTAAACCCCTCCTAAAAAAAATCCTTCCCTCAGACGGAGGGACCTCAGAGAATATGCCGGCTCTTCAGGATCTTGATCATCAGAAACTGCAGAGATGTCTATGTATGAATGATATATCTGTAGGGTGGTGGTTCCTGAGGTCATACAGGCGTGTAGTCAGACCCCATTACAGTACCCCCAGCATGGAAGGATTTGGTAGATCAGGCCATCTCCAGCCAACAACCTTGGTGTCTACTGTATTCTACCACCTTCCCCAGAGGATGTGCCTTCTACATGTGGCTGATGATATGTACTGGGTGGTGGGGTGTACAGTTCCAGTACGCCCTTCAGGAAGTTCTCATCTCTGTTCACCCCTCAGACCTGTATGTGCTCAGTGATGGTCATGTCTAGAGGTCTCAGTCCTGACTCTTGTCCTTACAGATGAGAGCTCCTGCTGGCTGCCGTTATATGGAAGCGTGTGCTGCCGTCTTACTGCTCAGCCGGACTGTATGAATCAGGACATGATGTCTGGAGTTCTGCACATCCAGGTAGTCTGTCAGCTCACATATATGGCTGTAGGACATGTCACTAAGAATTGCACGTAACATGGTGACTTTCACAGGGCCGAGGACAGAAGAGCTGGCAGCGCTTGTTCTGCGTGTTACGTGGATGTCAGCTGCTCTGCTACAAAGGACAGTCTCATCCGGGGTCTGAAACCGAACCTGACCTGACGGTCTCTGTTAATAAGGCAAGATTGAGACTGAGCGTCTGTACTACATGTGTGATATTACCTGTGGGGAGTGTCTGTACTACATGTGTGATATTACCTGTGGGGAGTGTCTGTACTACATGTGTGATATTACCTGTGGGGAGTGTCTGTACTACATGTGTGATATTACCTGTGGGGAGTGTCTGTACTACATGTGTGATATTACATAGAGGAGTGTCTGTACTACATGTGTGATATTACCTGTGGGGAGTGTCTGTATTACATGTGTGATATTACCTGTGGGGAGTGTCTGTATTACATGTGTGATATTACATAGGGTTTGTCTGTACTACATGTGTGATATTACCTGTGGGGAGTGTCTGTACTACATGTGTGATATTACCTGTGGGGAGTGTCTGTACTACATGTGTGATATTACATAGAGGAGTGTCTGTACTACATGTGTGATATACCTGTGGGAGTGTCTGTACTACATGTGTGATATTACCTGTGGGGAGTGTCTGTATTACATGTGTGATATTACCTGAGGGGAGTGGTCTGTATTACATGTGTGATATTACCTGTGGGGAGTGTCTGTACTACATGTGTGATATTACCTGTGGGGAGTGTCTGTACTACATGTGTGATAATTACCTGTGGGGAGTGTCTGTACTACATGTGTGATATTACCTGTGGGGAGTGTCTGTACTACATGTGTGATATTACATAGGGGAGTGTCTGTACTACATGTGTGATATTACCTGTGGGGAGTGTCTGTATTACATGTGTGATATTACCTGTGGGGAGTGTCTGTACTACATGTGTGATATTACCTGTGGGGAGTGTCTGTATTACATGTGTGATATTACCTGTGGGGAGTGTCTGTACTACATGTGTGATATTACATAGAGGAGTGTCTGTATTACATGTGTGATATTACCTGTGGGGAGTGTCTGTACTACATGTGTGATATTACCTGTGGGGAGTGTCTGTATTACATGTGTGATATTACCTGTGGGGAGTGTCTGTACTACATGTGTGATATTACCTGAGGGGAGTGTCTGTATTACATGTGTGATATTACATAGGGTTTGTCTGTATTACATGTGTGATATTACCTGAGGGGAGTGTCTGTATTACATGTGTGATATTACATAGGGTTTGTCTGTATTACATGTGTGATATTACATAAGGTTTGTCTGTACTACATGTGTGATATTACCTGTGGGGAGTGTCTGTATTACATGTATGATATTACCTGTGTAGAGTATCTGTATTACATGTGTGATATTACCTGTGGGGAGTGTCTGTACTACATGTGTGATATTACCTGTGGGGAGTGTCTGTATTACATGTGTGATATTACATAGAGGAGTGTCTGTACTACATGTGTGATATTACCTGTGGGGATGTCTGTACTACATGTGTGATATTACCTGTGGGGAGTGTCTGTACTACATGTGTGATATTACCTGTGGGGAGTGTCTGTACTACATGTGTGATATTACCTGTGTGGGGAGTGTATGTATTACATGTGTGATATTACATAGGGTT
Organism: Rhinella marina; assembly: GCA_900303285.1. Taxonomy (NCBI): domain Eukaryota; kingdom Metazoa; phylum Chordata; class Amphibia; order Anura; family Bufonidae; genus Rhinella; species Rhinella marina. Next base: position 5,101 of record ONZH01024535.1, on the reverse strand, counting down.
TGTCTGTATTACATGTGTGATATTACATAGGGTTTGTCTGTACTACATGTGTGATATTACCTGTGGGGAGTGTCTGTACTACATGTGTGATATTAACTGTGGGGAGTGTCTGTACTACATGTGTGATATTAACTGTGGGGAGTGTCTGTATTACATGTGTGATATTACCTGTGGGGAGCACCTGTGTTATATGTGTGATATTACCTGTGGTGAATGTCTGTACTACATGTGTGATTTTACATGTGGGGAATGTCTTTATTACATGTGTGATATTACCTGTGGGGAGCATCTGTATTACATGTGTGATATTACTTGTGGGGAGCACCTGTATTACATGTGTGATATTACTTGTGGGGAATGTCCGTATTATATATTTCATTTACCTGAAGGGAGCACCTGTATTACATGTATGATATTAGATGTGGGAAGCATCTGTATTACATGTATGATATAATATGTGGGAAGCATCTGTATTACATGTATGATATAATATGTGGGAAGCATCTGTATTACATGTATGATATTAGATGTGTGGAGCACCTGTATTACATGTGTGATATTACATGTGGGAGTACTTGTATTAAGTGTGTGATATTACATGTGAAATATTACATGTGGGAGCGTCAGTAATACAGCTGTGATATTTTATGTATGATATAACATGGTGCGAGCATCTGTATTACATGTGTGATAGTACATAAGGAAGTGTCTGTATTATATGTGTGATATTACATGTGGGGAGTGTCTGTATTACATAGTAACATAGTTTATAAGGCCGAAAAAAGACATCTGTCCATCCAGTTCGGCCTGAAAAAATTCCTTCCCAACTCCAATCGGGCAATCAGAATTACTCCCTGGATCAACGACCCCTCTCTAGTAACTATAACCTGTAATATTATCACCTCCAGAAATTCATCCAGGCCCCTCCTGATCTCTTATAGTGAACTTACCATCACCACCTCCTCAGGGAGAGAGTCCATAGTCTCACTGCTCTTACAGTAAAGAGTCCATAATCTCACTGCTCTTACCGTAAAGAGTCCATAGTCTCACTGCTCTTACAGTAAAGAGTCTAGAGTCTCACTGCTCTTACAGTAAAGAGTCCATAGTCTCACTGCTCTTACAGTAAAGAGTCCATAGTCTCACTGCTCTTACAGTATAGAGTCCATAGTCTCACTGCTCTTACAGTAAAGAGTCCATAGTCTCACTGCTCTTACAGTATAGAGTCCATAGTCTCACTGCTCTTACAGTATAGAGTCCATAGTCTCACTGCTCTTACAGTAAAGAGTCCATAGTCTCACTGCTCTTACAGTATAGAGTCCATAGTCTCACTGCTCTTACAGTAAAGAGTCCATAGTCTCCCTGCTCTTACAGTAAAGAGTCTATAGTCTCACTGGTCTTACAGTAAAGAGTCCATAGTCTCACTGCTCTTACCGTAAAGAGTCTATAGTCTCACTGCTCTTACAGTAAAGAGTCCATAGTCTCACTGCTCTTACAGTAAAGAGTCCATAGTCTCACTGCTCTTACAGTAGAGTCCATAGTCTCACTGCTCTTACAGTAAAGAGTCCATAGTCTCACTGCTCTTACCGTAAAGAGTCCATAGTCTCACTGCTCTTACAGTAAAGAGTCCATAGTCTCACTGCTCTTACAGTAAAGAGTCCATAGTCTCACTGCTCTTTACAGTAAAGAGTCCATAGTCTCACTGCTCTTACAGTAAAGAGTCCATAGTCTCACTGCTCTTACAGTAAAGAGTCCATAGTCTCCACTGCTCTTACCAGTAAAGAGTCCATAGTCTCACTGCTCTTACAGTAAAGAGTCCATAGTCTCACTGCTCTTACAGTAAAGAGTCCATAGTCTCACTGCTCTTACAGTAAAGAGTCCATAGTCTCACTGCTCTTACAGTAAAGAGTCCATAGTCTCACTGCTCTTACAGTAAAGAGTCCATAGTCTCACTGCTCTTACAGTAAAGATTCCATTTCTCACTTGCTCTTACAGTAAAGGTCCATAGTCTCACTGCTCTTACAGTAAAGAGTCCATAGTCTCACTGCTCTTACCATAAAGAGTCCATAGTCTCACTGCTCTTACTGTAAAGAGTCCATAGTCTCACTGCTCTTACAGTAAAGAGTCCATAGTCTCACTGCTCTTACAGTAAAGAGTCCATTAGTCTCACTGCTCTTACCATAAAGAGTCCATAGTCTCACTGCCTCTTACAGTAAAGAGTCCATAGTCTCACTGCTCTTACAGTAAAGAGTCCATAGTCTCACTGCTCTTACCAGTAAAGAGTCCATAGTCTCACTGCTCTTACAGTAAAGAGTCCATAGTCTCACTGCTCTTACAGTAAAAGAGTCCATAGTCTCACTGCTCTTACAGTAAAGAGTCCATAGTCTCCACTGCTCTTACAGTAAAGAGTCCATTAGTCTCACTGCTCTTACAGTAAAGTCCATAGTCATGCTTACAGTAAAAGTTCCATAGTCTCACTGCTCTTACAGTAAAGAGTCCATAGTCTCACTGCTCTTACAGTAAAGAGTCCATAGTCTCACTGCTCTTACAGTAAACAGTTCATAGTCTCACTGCTCTTACAGTAAAGAGTCCATAGTCTCACTGCTCTTACAGTAAAGAGTCCATAGTCTCACTGCTCTTACAGTAAAGAGTCATAGTCTCACTGCTCTTACAGTAAAAGTCCATAGTCTCACTGCTCTTACAGTAAAGAGTCCATAGTCTCACTGCTCTTACAGTAAAGAGTCCATAGTCTCACTGCTCTTACAGTAAAGAGTCCATAGTCTCACTGCTCTTACAGTAAAGAGTCCATAGTCTCACTGCTTTACAGTAAAGAGTCCATAGTCTCACTGCTCTTACAGTAAAAGTCCATAGTCTCACTGCTCTTACAGTAAAGAGTCCATAGTCTCACTGCTCTTACAGTAAAAGTTCATAGTCTCACTGCTCTTACAGTAAAGTAGTCCATAGTCCGCACTGCTCTTACGTAAAGAGTCCATAGTCTCACTGCTATTACCGTAAAGAATCCATAGTCTCACTGCTCTTACAGTAAAAGATCCATAGTCTCACTGCTCTTACAGTAAAGAGTCCATAGTCTCACTGCTCTTACAGTAAGAGTTCATAGTCTCACTGCTCTTACAGCTAAAGAGTCCATAGTCTCACTGCTCTTACAGTAAAGAGTCCATAGTCTCACTGCTCTTACAGTAAAGATCATAGTCTCACTGCTATACGTAAAGAATCCATAGTCTCACTGCTCTTACAGTAAAGAAGTCCATAGTCTCACTGCTCTTACAGTAAAGAGTCCATAGTCTCACTGCTCTTACAGTAAAGAGTCCATAGTCTCACTGCTCTTACAGTAAAGAGTCCATAGTCTCACTGCTCTTACAGTAAAGAGTCCATAGTCTCACTGCTCTTACAGTAAAAGTCCATAGTCTCACTGCTCTTACAGTAAAGAGTCCATAGTCTCACTGCTCTTACAGTAAAGAAGTCCATAGTCTCACTTGCTCTACAGTAAAGAGTCCATAGTCTCACTGCTCTTACAGTAAAAGAGTCCATAGTCTCACTGCTCTTACAGTAAAGAGTCCATAGTCTCACTGCTCTTACAGTTAAAGAGTCCATAGTCTCACTGCTCTTACAGTAAAGAGTCCATAGTCTCACTGCTCTTACAGTAAAGAGTCCATAGTCTCACTGCTCTTACAGTAAAGAGTCCATAGTCTCACTGCTCTTACAGTAAAGAGTCCATAGTCTCACTGCTCTTACAGTAAAGAGTCCATAGTCTCACTGCTCTTACAGTAAAGAGTCCATAGTCTCACTGCTCTTACAGTAAAGAGTCCATAGTCTCACTGCTCTTACAGTAAAGAGTCCATAGTCTCACTGCTCTTACAGTAAAGAGTCCATAGTCTCACTGCTCTTACAGTAAAGAGTCCATAGTCTCACTGCTCTTACAGTAAAGAGTCCATAGTCTCACTGCTCTTACAGTAAAGAGTCCATAGTCTCACTGCTCTTACAGTAAAAGAGTCCATAGTCTCACTGCCTCTTACAGTAAAGAGTCCATAGTCTTCACTGCTCTTACAGTAAAGAGTCCATAGTCTCACTGCTCTTACAGTAAAGAGTCCATAGTCTCACTGCTCTTACAGTAAAGAGTCCATAGTCTCACTGCTCTTACAGTAAAGAGTCCATAGTCTCACTGCTCTTACAGTAAAGAGTCCATAGTCTCACTGCTCTTACAGTAAAGAGTCCATAGTCTCACTGCTCTTACAGTAAAGAGTCCATTAGTCTCACTGCTCTTACAGTAAAGAGTCCATAGTCTCACTGCTCTTACAGTAAAGAGTCCATAGTCTCACTGCTCTTACAGTAAAGAGTCCATAGTCTCACTGCTCTTACAGTAAAGAGTCCATAGTCTCACTGCTCTTACAGTAAAGAGTCCATAGTCTCACTGCTCTTACAGTAAAGAGTCCATAGTCTCACTGCTCTTACAGTAAAGAGTCCATAGTCTCACTGCTCTTACAGTAAAGAGTCCATAGTCTCACTGCTCTTACAGTAAAAGAGTCCATAGTCTCACTGCTCTTACAGTAAAGAGTCCATAGTCTCACTGCTCTTACAGTAAAGAGTCCATAGTCTCACTGCTCTTACAGTAAAGAGTCCATAGTCTCACTGCTCTTACAGTAAAGAGTCCATAGTCTCACTGCTCTTACAGTAAAGAGTCCATAGTCTCACTGCTCTTACAGTAAAGAGTCCATAGTCTCACTGCTCTTACAGTAAAGAGTCCATAGTCTCACTGCTCTTACAGTAAAGAGTCCATAGTCTCACTGCTCTTACAGTAAAGAGTCCATAGTCTCATTAGTCTCACTGTAAAGAGTCCATAGTCTCTCACTAGTCTCACTGCTCTTACAGTAAAGAGTCCATAGTCTCACTGCTCTTACAGTAAAGAGTCCATAGTCTCACTGCCTCTTACAGTAAAGAGTCCATAGTCTCACTGCTCTTACAGTAAAGAGTCCATAGTCTCACTGCTCTTACAGTAAAGAAGTCCATAGTCTCACTGCTCTTACAGTAAAGAGTCCATAGTCTCACTGCTCTTACAGTAAAGAGTCCATAGTCTCACTGCTCTTAC